>VZTU01033047.1:2537-48327 GCA_013400835.1 Zapornia atra
CCCCCAGGTCCTTCTCCACAGAGCTCTTCTGCAGCAGGTCATCTCCCAGCCTGTACTGATACAGTGGATTATTCCTCCCCAGGTGCAAGACTTTACACTTGCTCTTGTTGAATTTCATTAGGTTTCTCCCAGCCCAGCTCTCCAGCCTGTCCAGGTCTCTCTGGATGGCAGCGCAGTGTTCCTGCGTGTCAGCCACCCCTCCCAGCTTTGTATCATCGGCACTTGCTGAGCGTGGATGCTGTTCCCTCATCAAGGTTGTCAATGAAGATATTGAACAGGACTGGACCCAACACCGAGCCCTGGGGAACACCGCTAGTCACAGGACACCGCTAGTCACAGGGAAGTACTTGAAAGAGAGCAGCGCAGGGCCACCGAGATGATGAAGGGAGTGGAACACCTTCCTTAGGAGGACAGGCTGAGGGAGCTGAGCCTCTTTAGCTTGGAGGCTTTTTTTAAAAAAGCGTAGCATTTTGATTCCGCTCTGGTGGTGACTGGCACCGTGGTTGTGCCAACGTGGTGTGCCACTCTGGCCACCCAGGGGCAGATCTGTGGGACCACCCTCTAGAGAACACGGATCTGATCCTTTCTGCTGACAGATCTTTGTAACTGTGTGAGTGGAAAACGGCACACAGGCTTCGTGGGGGCAAGAAACTTAGGGGTACTTGAAGTGGAACATCTACAACCCCCAGTGAATGCCCAAGGGGCTGAATTAATTGTGCTAGCATGGGAAGCCTGGTGAGAACATAATCAGCAGGTAACTATTTATGCTGAGTCTCAGTGTGCCTTTGGAGTGTGCCATGCAATGGACATGCTGTGGAACAAGCGAGGGTTCCGTACTTCAGTGGGAAAAAATACTTCTGATGAAACTGAAACCCGAATGCTGTTGGAAGCTATCAAGGTTCCAAGGAAAATTGCTGTAGTCCACTGCCCAGCTCATACCAAAGGATCCTGCTAAGCTGAAAGAAATAATGAGTTGTCAGATAAAGCAGCTAAAGCCGCTGTCCATCAACCTATACACCTGCATACCGCCATAACTCACTCTGCTGATGACTGGCCAGGTATCAACGATCCAGCCCAAATACATGCAGAGATTACTCAGAAAGAACGGACTTGATGGGAAAGTTGGGAGGTTGTGAAAGATGACACTGGAATCTGGACTACTGAGCCAATACCCATCTGTGGTGGTTAGAGCCTGGCTGGAGGCCAGACGCCCACCAAAGCTGTTCTATCACTTCACTTTTCAGTTGGACAGGGGAGAAAATATATATCAAGAGGCTTAGGAGTTGAGATAAGGACAGGGAGAGATCATTCCACAATCAGCGTCACGGGCAAAACCGATTCAACACAGAATAAAGGAAAGCATCTAATTTATAACACACAGACACCAGACACCACCACCACCACACCCCCTTCCCCCCCCACCTCCAAGAAGTGCAACTGAATCTTAAAACACCTCCCCCCACTCCTCCCTTCTGCCAGGCCTCAGTTTTATTAATAATTTTTCTCCCTCCCCACCAGGTGGCACAAGGGGGAGATGGTTAATGATGGTTTCGGTCAGTTCATCGTGAGTTGTCTCTGCTGGTCCTACCTTCTTAGAGGGGGATTCCTCATACTCTTCCCCTGCTGCACTGTGGGGTCCCACCTGTGGGAGACAGTCCTCCATGAATTTCTCCAACCCAAGTCCTTTCTTCAGCTCTTCACCAACTGCCCCAGTAAGGGTCCCTTCCATGGGGTACAGATATTCAGGAACACACTGCTCCAGCCTGTTCCCTCAAGGAGTCACAAATTCCCGCAGCAAACCTGCTCTGGTGTGGGCCCCTCTCTCTGCTTGCTGCAATGCAGGCTTCCCACCAAGTCACAGCGTCTTTCATCTGTTTCCACCCGCTCCAGCGTGGGGTCCTCCACAGGCTGTAGGTGAAATTTTCCTCCCCATGATCTTCCATGAGCTGCAGGGGGACACCCTGCTCCACCGTGGTCTTCTCCTCAGGCTGCAGGGGAATCTCTCTGGCACCTGGAGTGACTCCTCCCCCTGCTTCTCACTGGCCTTTGTGCCTGCACAGTTTCTTACATCTTCTCACTCCCTTCTCTGGTGGCAAAAAGCACCCACTTGCAGGGTTTTTTCCTTAAGTATGCTATCCCAGAGGTGCTATGACCATTGCTGACTGGCTTGGCCTTGGTAAGCAGCGGGTACATCCTTGAGCTGTTTGGTATTGGCTTTGTTGGACTTAGGGGAAGAGTCTGGCAGCATCTTGCAGAAGCTACACCTGCAGCTCCACCCACCCCCCTACCTTGCCACACAAACCCACACCACCATCTTACCAAGGAAATATTTAATGACTCTGACTAGGTGATCTCTTGATAACTACACATGGAGGGATTACAGCAGTTGTTAACCAGCTTGAGAAAATACAATGCATATTGCAGTAAAAGTGACTGTGAGTGGTTGGCCCACATACTGAAAGCAAATTGGTTATGCTGACATGCCTCCTGTGAGGGGACTTAAGCACCTACAAGTAACCATGGATCAACTGTCAGCATGGGTAGAAGCTTTTTGCACCAGGAAAGCTGATATTGAAGCAGTGGTCAAAGCACTCTTGTGGGAAACCATTCCTAATATGGAATACCTGAAACCATAGAAGCCAATAGGGGCCTCATTTTTCAAAGTGAATACTAAACAATATCTGTAAAAGTTTAAGAATACAGCAGCAGCTACATTTTCCATATCATCCACAGTCGTCAGGACAGGTGGAAAGAATTAATAGGAACTTTGAAAATAAAATTGCCTGAACTTGTATCCAGGTTGATTTGAAATTACCTGAAGTTTTAAGAATGGTGTTAACAGGGTATTAGAAATACTCCTCACCAACCTCTAGAGTTGCCGCCAGCAGAGTGTTTGGCAGGCACTTAGCTGCACCTGGGGCTTTTGTCCCTGCTAGGGCCAGCCTCTTAAATGGAGATGAATGAGTTACCAAATTTGTGTTTAGGATACAGAAACATCTACAGGAAAATAAGGCACAAGCCAGATGGTTTCAACCAGTGCCAGCAGGAATGGAAGTGCATGATATCTGGTCTGAAGATGCAGTAATGATAAAAGTCCACTCTCACAAAACAAAGTTGGACCCTAAATGGGATGGTCTATATACTGTAAAGGTCACAGAAGAGGATAACTGGATTCATGACTCTCATGCCAAGTGATTGTTCAAAGAACATCAGTCAGATGTAGATCCAGGCCTGGAGGTTGGTGGCCCTGCCTGTGGCAGGGGGGTTCGAGATCTATGATCCTTGGGGTCCCTTCCAACCCAGACCATTCTATGATTCTATGATAACAGTGCCTCTGTGATAACGTATTTAAGAAGGGGAAAAACTGCTGCACAACAGCAGATGGAAAAGAAGAGTGAGGAGATGTGAGAGAAACAACTCTGCAGACACTAAGTTCAGTGAAAGTGTGGGAGGAGGTGCTCCAGATGCTGTAGCAGAGATTCCCCTGCAGCTTGTGGTGAAGACCATAGTGATGCTGGTTGTACCCATGCAGCCAATGGAGGTCCATGGTAGAGCAGATAACCACTTACAGCCCATGGAGGACCCTATACTGGAGCAGGTGGATTCACCTGAAGGAGGCTGTGGCCTTGTGGAAAACCCATGCTGGACCAGGCTCCTGGCAGAACCTATGGGCCTGGAGAGAAAAGCCCATGCTGGACCAGGTTTGCTGGCAGGACTTGTGACCCTGTGGGGACCCAGGCTGGTGCAGGCTGGTCCTGAAGGACTGAACCCTGTGGAAGGGACCCATGCTGCTGCGGTTCATTAAGAACTGCAGCCCATGGGAAAGATTCATGTTGGAGAAGTTCATGGGAGGATTGTTTCTGGTGGGAGGGACCCCACTCTGGAGCAGTAGAAAAGTGTGAGGATGAAGGAGAGTGTACTGCTTGCAGGGAGGAGGTAGAGGAGTCGGGAGTGAAGTTGAGCCTGCCAAGAAGGGAGGATGAAGAGAAGGTGGTTTTAGATTTGTTCTTATTTCTTGTTATACTACTTTGGCAATAAATTAAATTAACTTTACCAAGTCAGATCTGTTTTGCCTATGATGGTAATTGCTGAGTGATCTTCCTGTCCATATCTTGACCCAGGAGCTTCTCATAAGGGTTTTTCCCCTTTCCCTGTCCTTTTGAGGAAGGGGAGTGGTAGAGAATCTCAGTGGGTGCATGGTGGCTAGCTAAGGTCAACCCACCACACTAACAAAAGCCACACTGATTTAACCAGTGAGACCAAAGTGATGGTTTATGCTTCCTGTAATGTCTTAGCTAGTGATATTTCTGATTAATGTCTGTTTTCAAAGAGGTAAGGCAGTTTTGCCCTACAAAAGGAATTCTGTGCTGGCAGTTGATAGTGAAATTGTGAAAAAAAAAAAAAAAAAAAAAGTCTAGAACAACTTGAATAAAACTTAATAAACGTGAAGAACTTTTCTGTGTGAGATGAAGTCCTGACTCTTTGAGGGTAAGTACAAAATGAGAATACAAAGCAGAGTGCCATCTGACTGCAGTGTGGTCTTCTGGGAGATCACAGGTTATCTTTATGTACTGCTTCTTCATCAATAACAGATGAGCTACTATTTCTTCTTGCATGTCATTGCCCTTTCCTCAAAAACAAAAAGATGAAGTGGAGCACTAGGGGGAGAAAAAGGTGAGGGAGAGATCTATGAGTGGGAATAATTGGATCAGTTTTTTCAACTACACTTATATAAACAAGGTTGGTGAATTACCTAAGTCTAGTCTTTTCTGATATGAGTAAGAATAAATTCATTGGCTAGAACATGCATTGGCTAAGTTCATTGAGTAGAAAATTTAAAATTCAGAAGACTTAGTTCACAGAATCATTAAATATAAGGAAAAGCTGCTAATACTTATGGGTTAAGATTATTTTGTGTAACTTTCCAAGGGATAAACTGATGATGTGCTCTTTCCACAATATACTACCATTAAATAACACTTTCTTTATTCATAGAGATATAACTATATTTAACTGATTGTAACTGAGCTTCGAGCACACCAAGAACTGGGATGTCTTTTTTTTTTGTTGTACTAACTATTCATATAAGAACTTAGAGGACAGAAAGAGGAATTTCTAGTCAGGTGTTTGGATGATTACTTTTCACTGGTGATTGCTCTATCAGTTCCAAAGATGGGTTTTCTGGAGAAAAAGTGCACATTTGATAGGACACTAGGTTGAATAGCCATAAGGTGCTTGACGTAAGAAAAGGCAAATATATTGAATGGTATTTCAGATAGTAAATTCCACAGCTTTTTATAGCATTCAGAAGACAGAAAGACTTATATTTGGAGGCTGATGACCTATTGGATTATGCATCAAAATTGTCACTGCTCCCTAAATGATGTGCATCTATGGAAAAGGAAGCAGAAATTATCATTTCATTTTCTGTAGACCGTGCCTGTAGCTGCTGAGTTTCCCATGTAATTTAAAGACCGCTGTGAGGCCTACATAATGATGTGAACTACTACAAAGGGTGTCACTGTAACCAAGACTCATAAAAGGTTCTTAAGGATCAAGTCCCCACTGAAGCATGTAGGAAATTATATGATGTGCGTGCCATGAAATTGACAAAAGTTTTTACACCCAAATGTCTTCAGGGATCTTGGTTCTTGTACCATGTTTCCATGAAAACTAGCAATAGGACAGCAATTTTATGTTGTATGCTTATTCTTTCTTTTCTGCTATTTTCATTTTGATTTGTTACATGTTAGAGAGAATAAAAACATAGACTGTATTTTTTTCCAAAACTTGAGTGTGCACACAATTATGATCACCTTCCTAAACTGAGGTGGCTTCTTCAGCATTGACATTTTCTGTGTAGATCTGTACAAATTGACTAGTCTTGAAAAAGATCAGAGCCTAGTGACTCACAATGACCCCTTTGTTTTTTTCAAGTTCTTCTGCTCTCCAAGAAGTTTCTGGGGTTTGAGTATTCTTCAGATGAATATATTAATCTGAACAAATAAGGTACGAATAAGGTACAAATAAAGGTCCTTGGGAACTCAGGTCAAAAGTTATTCAATGTTTTTGTCAAAGAAAATTTTGTTTGGTATTTTAAATGGAGCTCTGCCCCAGCAGGTTGGTCCTGTCTTAGGTGGTTATGAAAGTCAAGATCTTAGTAACATTTCAGTTAATTCACTGGCAAAACTCCAACTTTTAACTTCACTGGCCTTTTAATACAGAGATGACCTGAACAAGAGCACAGATAAACATCACAAGCATTTTGGGTAGGAGTTCTCTCATTTAACACTGAAGATGTTTTTATTTGAGCTACTCAGCCTGTATTCCCTCTGTAATCAATGGATAGAAGTAAATGTTTTATGGATCATTAGAAATGTTTTATTCTAGGCATGAGATTAAAAACATGCCCTCCACACGTGGAAGATATCTTTCCCTTGACTATAAGAGAACCCTAGATGACTAGTTCAGATGTAGAAATTAATGGCTTGAATCACTTACTTACACATGTGTCTCTAAGGATTTTTGAGATGTTCTGGAGGAGATATACAGTGTTTAGTGATGACATAGGACCTATGGGGGACCTGGGTCCTTCTGGAGCAGCAGCTGGATGCTAACTAGGATGTATAAAGTGACGTGATCCTATGGTCCCTCAAGTGAAATTCATTGTTTATGTTGGATTTGAGTTATGCCCCTACTGCTTGTTCTAACCATTACACTTCACGCAGTTGTCCGTGTGGAATCCAAGAGTTTCAGAAGGGTCTGGAATATCTGATCACAGAATCACAGAATGATCCGTGGTAAGAAACCCATGTCCTCTGGACCTGCAGATTTAGGGCATCTCAAAACCTGACATAGCACTTCAGATCTTCATTGATTATGTGGAAGCCTCAACAGCTGGCTCATATTTTGACATCCAGGTTTAAATGCCTACCCACCTGGAACTGGGAGAAATCCCAGATCTGCATAGTTCTGTAGCTATATTCAGTGGATCCATCTACAGGTCCCGTGCCTTGGAAACCTTAAGGTGCCTGAAACACTGTAGGGTGTCTATAGTTAGGCCACTGAGTTCAGATTTGACCCTAAGGACTTGAACTAGGCTAATAATGGAGACTAAATGTGTAACCCTGCTGCTTGGACGTGCACCTAAAGTACAGGATCAGATAGTACTGGTTCTCTCTAAGTCCTTTATTATCATAGGAAGAAGATTAAGCCTTTGAAAAAAAGATTCCTTGTGCCTGTGCTTTCCCTGATTAAAAGATGCCCTTTGCACCCATGAAGAAACATTTTCCATGATACATCAGTGGATATAATTTATCATACTATTCAAATTTATCCTATGTGGGAGATAAGACCATATGGAAAACAGCTAAGGCGCATTTTAAAAGCCAAGGAAAGGGAACTATAAATCTTGAGGTATGCTGTGCTGGGTGTTACACCAAATAGTCTGACATAAATTTTTTCCTTAGCTTCAGCAGAAGAGCAGAAGAGCTTTTAGGAAAAAAGAAAAAAGGTATTTGAGTAGTTTAAACTGCTTTCCAGTGCTTTCATCTAAGAAAAAATTTGGTGCTTGTTTTTACCTAACTACCTCCATATCACCACAGTATAGAGGGACAAATATTTCATAGAATCATAGCATCTTTAAGGTTGGAAAAGACCTCTAAAATCAAGTCCAACCATCTGTCCAACAGCACCATGTCAACGAAATCGTGTCCTGGAGTGCAACGTCTACACCTTTTTTGAATACCTCCAGGGATACTGACTCCACCACCTTGCTGGACAGCCTGTTCCAATGCCTGACCACTCTTTTTGTAAAGAAACTTTTCCTAATATCCTATCTAAACCTCCCCTGACACAATTTGAGACCATTTCCACTCATCCTACTGCTAGTTACTTGGGAGAAGAGACCAACCCCCATCTCACTACAGACTCCTTTCAGGTAGTTGTGGAGAACAGTCAGGTCTCCCCTCAGCCTCCTCTTCTCCAGGCTAAACAGTCCCAGTTTCTTCATCTGCTTCTCATAAGACTTGTTCTCCAAACACGTTACCGGCTTTGTTACCCCTTCTCTAGACCCGCTCCAGCAACTCAATGTTCTTCTTGTAGTGATGGGCCCAAAGCTGAACACAGTGCTCAAGGTTCAGTCTCACCTGTACAGGAGGACAATCACCTCCCTAGTCCTGCTGGTCACACTATACCTGATACAGGCCAGGATGCTGTTGGCCTTCTTGGCCACCTGGGCACACTGCTGGCTCGTGTTCAGCCGGCTGTCAACCAACACCCCAGGTCATTTTCTGAAATAGGATTGTACATCTGTTTGTGTGATCTATAACAATGACTGCATCAGCACAAATACCGAGGCAATAACCTTGGGTGATAGTTCTGTGGGTGGGTTGAAGTACTTGACTTTCTGTTGCCAAGCTGATGCTCATGTTATTGTCTCCAGGCTGTAGTCAGTTCAACTGGCAGGAAAACAAATAATCAAAATAATCTATACTGGCCCGTCTCAGTGACAGCTACAAACTTGAATTTGGTTTTGGACAGCTAAATCTCTCTTCTAGTAATTTAAGTGCTGATGCAGTGCTGTCATTATCAGAGGGATTACTGAGTATCAGCACGCCATGGTCTGAAACAGAGCAGACAGGAAAATGGCATCACAGGCCCTTGGATGAGGTATCAGATCTATACGCTGCTGATATTTAGTGTGTTCTGCAGGCTCAGGCTATTACTGTTGGTTGTCAGTGAGTTGTCATGTGGTCAGACCGGATATTCGTTTGCAGATGAGGAGAATATGGTTTGGCATGCCCAGACACCTGGGAGGAGGATTATTTTTGGATTGTGTGCTATCCTTTGAAAACTGAATATTTGACTATTAAAGGCATTTATAAAAGTGATGTGTGGGGAAAAAAAAAGAAACGTTCATTTGGTTTCTAATTTTAGGTATTTAGGCTCTGCGTGCCCCCAGCAAATGAAACTGTGTCCAGGAGCACTCTTCAGCCTAGAAGTGGACCATCCATACTGTTGAGTCATTGGAGTGGCTCCAGAATAATTTTCACCTGGGACAAATAGTATTCTCACCAAACAATTCTCACCTTGACAGTTAATGTGGATCAAGGACCATTCCTAGCAGGCAAGTTGAGCACAACCACACTGCTTTGCATGGCAAAAGGGGCTTATGTATGTGCACTGAGGCAGCTCCATGCCAGCTGGCCAGGTGCAGGCATCTTCTGTAGTGCAGACATTGCCTCAGGTTACAAATTCACACAAACACTTTGCTCTGTTCTGTAGATTCAGCAAACACGCATCATCTGCCCATCCACGATGCAAGTAGCATCTCCTCATCTAATGTCAGCTGTTCAACAAAGCAACATTCCCTGGCTTCTAGGAAAGGGAATCTGAATTTATTGGGCATTTTCAGCATGGGTGCATAGTTGCCCTTTTACGTTTAAGACACCGTGACACTGAAGGAGAAGGAGTGGCAGCAGGATGCGGGCAACCGCGATAGAAACACACTGCTTCACGTCAGCCACTCCAACTGGATTGCTTCGCGGATGATAGGCTCAAATTTGAAAGCACTGCTTAAGTGGATCTCTGTTTTGTGGCCCTTCTGGGGTGCCTTCATTGAAGAGCTCTGATTTTTTTGAGGGGATGATCAACATTGCTGAAAACTGGTCTTTTTCTGAGGTATCTCAGGTTAGGAGAAGAATGAGGCAAGCAAAATAAGAAGTTAGTGTTTAAAAAGCCATTAAATCCTATTAGGTCGTTAGAAAGAATCAATATACAGGTGCAACTGAGTCTTTGTGTTAGTTGGGGTTTCTGGTGGTTTGTGATTATAAGGATAAAGAAATCTGTGTGCTCTGAGGACAATGCAGAACAGGAAAAATACGTAATGAAACCCACAGGAGAGCTTGAACTCAGGATATAAAAGCAGCATCAATATCATAGTCTGCTGTCTTAAAACGTTCTTTAATACAGTTTCTACTTAAAAGAAGCTTCAAAGTCTTTTTCTTTATCAACAGCATTTCCAAATTTCTTTCTAAATCATCCCCCTGCATTTTTGGATGCTGTTCAGAGGTAGAAACAAGTAGAGCACACATCAGCTTTATCTTAATCCTTAACCTTACACATGACAGTGAAGAGCAAGCCTCTCTGATGTTCTGCATCATATATTTAATTTCTAAGAACTTTAAATCTCCTGGAAATGACAAAAGTAACCGACACATCTATAAAATAGGACATCAATCAGATTCTCCCTGCTTTTGAATCACAGTAATAAAGGGAATATTTTCAAATAGGGAACTGTCTCTTTTATTTATAGATATTCAGCTGGAAATAAGGGAATAGTAAAATGTTTCCTCCATATCTTTTTCACTGTATGAAAACAGGGTTACAGATCAATTGATTTACCATCACAATCGATTAGGTGACTCTCCTACTATCTCTATTGTGACAGTAGACAGGCGCTCATATAGATCTTTCATTAGAGGAGTCACTGAAAAGCAAAGGTTCATTGCATGCCTAAATGGCTTGTAGCTGACTCATTAGGCCATTAACTAACCATTAATATTGTTTAACCTCAAACCTTACAGACAAAATAAATTATGGTCACGTTATCCAAACAAAATAACCTTAACCTCCTTAACAAGTATATAATTATGTGAATTTATTACCATCTGATCCCATTGAACTGAGGGGTTCATTTTCAGAGCTCTGAAGGGGGAGATGAGAATAGATCACCTTCAAGATAAGTGCTGCTGGGAGGCAGGTGCCTCTGTCGCTGAAATGCTCTGTAAGGCACAAACCCACAGGGTCTGAGCTTCTCCAGTTAATGCCCAAACAAAATGATGCTGCACACAAAATGCTTCCCCCTTACACAGTACCAAATTTCTTCTTACTTGTTTTTGAGTGTTTCCTCATTTCAAAAATTAGTTGCGTGTATAATATGGCTTTTCCATCTCACTATGGTACCACGGCTTCACAGAGGCAAACAGACCATAATAACAATAAAGAGTAATTGAATGAGGAGGAGGCATTGGAAATTTTCTTTTTATCATAATCTTTTCAAACTTGCAGATTCTGTCTGTGTGTAACACAAGTCCTGTACTGAAGAAAGAATGTGAAAAAACCACATGGCATATGTTCTGAGAAATAAAATAAACTTATGTCAGTGTGCTTCCCTTGGAATGACGCCAGATGAATCCTGGTTATTATCAATAATATAAACAAAATATGTTACAAGCTTTATACAGGACTTAAAATAAGCAAAAAACTACCCCTGTGTTACCACATTGCTGATATCCCAGCAGGTCAGCCATAATGAATACAGCAGTTCTCAAACACAATTTTTTATAAGATAACTTGCCTGAAACTGAAGCAATCAATAGACTCATTTGCAGGCACATTTCTCTCCAGGAAAAACAACCATAATACAATATCAATTGTTTCTTTTGGGTGTACCGAAAGTGGATGCTGAGAGAGGGAAAAGGCAACAATAGCACATAAATTCAGTGACAGATGTGCAGAAAGGAATGAGAATGGAGAAGCACTGGTAATTAGAGCTGAAAATGAAGTGTACTGTTCTTACAGAAGAGCAGTCAGAAAATTACAAAGACTTGTAATGCAGTGGATACGTTAGCAAATTAAAATTATTGTTACTAATCAAGATGGCAAGGGGAAATGCTCCACCGTACTGTGCATGGTTACTGGACTGAAATATTGAAATAGAATCTCCCCCCCCCACCCCAGCCACACCAAATATAAGCATAATTTTATATTTCTACATAAATAAGGATCTAATATTCATGGACTATACTAGTTCAGCCGAAGGGTAAAATATTTGTCTCAAACACAGCTTAAGGAATTATCATGATTGAATATTTTTAATACAAATAACTAATTTTATAAAAAATCTGGTAGCTTATTTTAAAAACATCTAGTTGGCTGCACCTCAAAAATCCAGTTAAGAGTATGACTTGGTGGAGATTAGTAACACTTCTGCTCACTGTCTTTCCAAAAGGGTGGTCTGGGAAACCAGAGATTTTTGCATTTGGCAGCAAGAAGCATGCTATAAAAAGGGAGCTAATGCCCAGGGCCAGACCTTTCAAATGCATTTTAATTATTTTCAGTGCACTGTCAGAACTTTGATACACGCTCGTGGAATCATGCAAATACCTCTTTGTAGAATATATGTCCTATACCCTAAGGCACTGACGGGATTGAAATACACTTTGGTGAAGTTAGGTGTCATAATACAGTGAGGTAATAAGAGCATGCCACCATATTACACAATTAGAAATCTACTTCTAAATCTGCTGGTTAGCATGGCTATGTTTTATATTTATGAAGGAGAAAATGTCCAGATTTTTCACAAACAGTGTTATTTTCAGGAGAATGAAAAAATATGATGCACCTTAGAATTACTAAACCAAATTAATTTAGTTTCATACTTACTCATTGACCTCCAGAGCATTTCCATTCAGGGTTATAGGATGTCTGCAAAAGATTTATTCAGTTCCATGTCCATATATCGAGGTGAGAACACATTAATCCAGTGAACTAGATATAGAAGGAAATATTAATTACTTGGACTGAGCTTGTGGTTTCTGCTTCTAAATCCAGTAGTTTCTTAGCCATGTCACTCTGATAGAACAACACCACAAAAAAAACCCACTTAAGGTTGTGTATAATATAATAATATAATAATTTTAAATATAAATATAAATATAATATAATAATTTTAAAGAAGTGAGTAGATCCAGTCAACTCAGCAGTGGCTTAGTTGTCTACTTGGCATGCATAAGACCTTTAAGTAAGAGATTGCCTGGAAGGATTTGAATGGAGTCTAGCAGAATTTCTACAGGTATACATGAAGCAGCTTGTTAGATACCTTTCCAGTTGAGGACCAGTGTCTATGTATCTACTCTGGGCTAAACATGCAAGCTTCTGTTACTGTTGATGTAAGTGAACAGAGGCACATAGTGCGGGTTGAAACATTATAGGGTGTCTGAGGCAGCCACACAGGCTGACTGATAGCATATGGGTATTTTAGGGGGTTTGCACAACTTGAGGCCAAGTGGATGCTCCACAGAACCAAAAATGATGGCACTAAAATGCTACCTTCGTAGTCAAGTATTGCTGTATCACCAGGTATAAGGTTTTGGAAGTATTGTGACTGATAAAAAGTTAGGTCATTTTTTTAAGGCCTGGATTTATCTTTTCTAAATTTAGGAGAAGGATTCAGTTTTTGATTCAGACACCCACATTTAGGTGTCTTTATGTAGGCGCCAACATGAGAGCTAAATGCCTAGCTCCTCCAGCTGAGTGCTAGACAGTACCGTCACACAAGCCTTTAGGTTCTTTTAGCTGACCCTTCATCAATGGTTTAGTTCAGTTGCTTAGAAATACAAGTCTAATATCAATGAGGTAGCCTAAAATATCCCAGCAAGAGCCACTTCTGTCTTGGACATCACAGAGCATGTCAGATGCCATGGAGGGCCTATGGTAAAGCATCTTGATCGCACCTCAGCACTCCATTTGCTATCATGGGAGCTTAGACACTGAAATACTCCACAAGTGAGGAGATGAAGATGCTTAAAAGTGGATGTCTGAATCTGGAGCTGAATCCCATCCCTGGCTGATTTAAAATGAGAAGCCTGATATAAACCTTTAGGTGAGTTGAATTGCCCTTGTACTGGTAGGGCAAGGACCCTAGTTACCTAATTGTCATGGAATCATAGAAGCATAGAATCATAGAATCATAGAATGGCAGGGGTTGAAAGGGACCCCAAGGATCATAGAGCTCCAGCCCCCCTGCCACAGGCAGGGCCACCAACCTCCAGGCCTGGAGCTACACAAGGTTGCCCAGGGCCCCATCCAACTTGGCCTTGAACACTTCCAGGGACGGGGCATCCACTACTTCTCTGGGCAGCCTGTTCCAGCACCTCACCACTCTCTCTGTAAAAAACTTCCCCCTAATATCTAATCTAAACCTTCCTTCCTTTAGTTTTGATCCATTCCCCCTTGTCCTGCCAGTGGTGCCTAAAATATTACTTGAAATCTGTTACATACAATAAGATGGAATTTGAATGAGATATAAGTTAGTTGCCAATTGATTACCCTTTCATTCTTTGCTGTCTTTGGAAAGTGTCAGTGATCTGCTTGATCAGCTTGTAGGATCTCCTGCTGTCTGTCACCTTACTGAACAGAGGATGGGGATGGCTTCCCTCCTTCTAAAAGTGTCTCTTGAACCTCTTTAGATGTTGCTAAGTCATCCCAAATACAGGTGTGGTTTATTGCCATGTCCCTGAAGTATTTCTAAATTTCAAATACTTCACTTTTTAACTTCACTATCATGCATTTCTCTAACAATTTTTAGGATCAGAATACACTGAAGCATTTAGTCTCTCCTGGTAGGCTTTCCAAAGCATACCAGATGAATGCAGTGCTGTGCTGTGCTGCGAAGGATCTTGGTGCACACACCATCACTCATGGAGGCACCTGCCTCAGCACTACACAGGATGGGTCCTATCTTTGTAAACAGCAAAGGGTCGCCATTCCCAATGTATTTCTTCCTGCTTGTTGATACACTTTTTCTCTTTTGAAAATACAGCAATGTGTGTTTACCTCCACACTGATAAAACCACAGAATCACAGAATCGTAGGGGTTGGAAGGGACCTCAAGAGATCCTCGGGTCCACCCCCCAAAGTGATAGCTCTCTGCTTCACTCTGTGAGCTAACAAGAGCACCCGTATAGTTTAAGAGTAAGTCAGGGAAATATGATGGCACCACTTCAAAGCTTTGAATAAATATATATACATAAAAAAGTACAAAAAAGCACATAAGAAAATTCATATGACTACTCAGATTGTCCTTATTTGAGATTGGAGTAAGAAATTTCCCTGACAATGTGAAAATGTACTAGCATTTCTTTTTTGGGTTTTTTTGAGAAAAGTGTTTCCATATTTTTCAACTCTACTTTTTGCAGCATTATTTTCCTTTTCCAAACAGCAATGCCTTCAGGCATTTTATCTTATACTTGGCTGTGCATTTAATATGCCAAATAAGGCAAAGATTAGTCCAGAGACGTTTATTTAATGGATCTGCAAATCAAATACACATGTCAAAAACATAATCCAAAGGAAACTAGAAATTAATATCCACTTCATCTGATATCTCATGAAAGGTAATGCGCTCTGAGAAGTGGTAATTAAATAAGACTCATCTAGACTTTGACACACAACTTTCTTGAATTTTAAAATAAATCCTTGAAGTAAACTGATGATAGGTTTGTCCAACTGGTAGTAGTTTTCAAAGAAACTGTCACACATGTCTTCACTTTCATTTTATGTAATCAAATCTCAGTAATTTTATTTAGACAATCATTTAAACATGGAATGTCAACCACCGTGTGCACATATCCCGTAACTCCAGATCTCATCATGTTCTCTGAAAAACTTCTGAATCTTTTTTTCTGAGGGAATAATGCAGTGCTAATATTTAGGTGCCAGCTTTGTACCTAGGTTCTCACTTAAATAGCTGTGTGGAATTGAACTGGTAACTGAATATTTAAAGATCAGTACAATGTAATTTTGATCTTTTGTTTTCCTGAACATGGTGGCTGCAGCTGGAAATGAAGTGACTTCCAAATCCACTTTTGAAACTATGCCTTGGCTGAAGACTCAGCATAGATGGAAGCTTAAAACATGTAAGAATCTATTTGGCCTTGAAGATCAATAATGGCTACATATCTGTGGAGGTTCAAGAAAATAATTTACATGATGTTTTATATTTTGAAATAAACATCCAAACCAGTGATGAGTCATCTGTCACAATTTCTTACCGATGTGTTCATTGTTACTTGCTCAACTGTACTCTCAAGGAATGCTTCTGGAGGCTAACAGCAGTGTTAATGGCTTTGATTAGGAGTCAGCACTGTGGCCATGCAGTGGAAATTATAAAACCAGAAAATTAAAGGCAAATACACAAATTTTTGTAACTGCTGCTTTTAAAAAAAAAAAAGACTCAAATCTGATAGTTTGATTGAACAAGAAATTATACAATTAAACACAAAGTTGTATGTAAAATACAACCTACATTTACTTATTTACTCATAGAATGGGAGAAGGGTTTTTTTTTTGAGACTTCTTCCTCAGCTCCAACAGAAGAATATCATGTTTATTGTATTGATTTCATTTCATCTTCGGTATCTTGCAGAATACACTTCTCTGTTAGATGCCCCTGTCACTTTATTGTATCCTACTTGCCTTAGCACCCCATAAACACTAATCTTAAGGTATATATAATCAACGTGCTGTCCTGGGTAAGAAAGCAAATGGCATCCTGGGGTGTATCAAGGAAAGTGTGGCCAGTAGGTAAAGGGAGGTTCTCCTCCCCCTCTGCTCTGCACTGCTGAGGCATCACCTGGATTATTGTTTGCAGTTCTGGGATCCCCAGTACAAGAAGGACAGGGAGCTACTGGACAGGGTAGCTCCAGGGATATGAAGATGAGTAGGGAAATAGAACATCTCTCTCATTAAGAAAGCTGAGCGACTGGGGACTTTTTAGCTTAGAGAAGACTGAAGGAGGACCTTATCAAAGCTTATAAATACTTGGGGGGGTGGGTGTCAGGAGCATGGGGTCAGTCATTTTTCAGTGGTTCGCAGTGACAAGACAAAAGGCAATGGGCACGAAGTTGAATATAGGAAGCTCCACCTGGACAGGAGAAGAAATTTCTTTACAGTGAGGGTGGCAGAGCACTGGCACAGGCTGCCCAGAGAGGTTGTGGAGTCTCCTTCTCTGCAGATATTCAAAACCCACTTTGATGCTTTCCTGTGCAGCCTACTCTGCATGATGCTGCTCTGGCAGAGGAGTTGGACTCTCCACAGGTCCCTTCCAACCCCTATCACTCTGTGATTTTGTGATTCTGTGATTCACTTCTTTTACCACAACACCTGCCCTTCCTATGTGTTGAAGTATGCCACCTCTTCATCGTGTCTTCCTGAACCTCTGGTTCTTCTCTCAAGGCAAGGGATAATAAATTCCATACTGTGTATCATGACGTACAGGGATTGCAACAGAAGATGCAATGTGAGCAGAAGAGTTTTCTGATGTAGCTCTTCCTTCAAAAAATGTCTACCAAGACGTGTACTCTATTATCAATGACAATTAAAGAATATTCACCTGTGGTATTTTACTGAGCCATTGTGTTTCTTGTGGCAGGTTACCCTAAACTGCACCTTTCGCTGAATTGATTCCTTAAAGACTTTCTATTGTGGTACAAATTACTTGTCACAGTGGGATGTTTATACCTTCTTAAAATAAACTTGCCATGTCTGTATACTCACATTTCAAAAGTGATGATGAAAAATTCATTCTTTTTTATTTATGTATTTTATTAAAGCTCTGGAATACAATACTACAATGAGATTTGTTTCAAAATGTAGTGGGGAGGGGCCTTAGTGCCTTAAACACTGGGGACTTTCTTCCAGTTGTCACAAGTAAATGTGCTTCCTGATTTAACATCTGGAAGCCAATAACAAAAAGCAGAAATCTTTCCCAAAGGCCCAGGAATTTGGGGCATTCATTTTAAAAGTGCATTTAAAGATGTACAGATAAGAAATCACTGCACTGGGCATCTCTCTCTGCAATCTGTAGTGAGCACTTCACTTGTTGGAAAAAACTCTATGCAAATAAATAGAATCCCCCCCAGTTTTTGTGCTGAAAGCAGGGTACTCTGGGGCCTGGGAGGCTGGGCACATGTGCTCAGGGATACAGGCGGCAAGAGTTGGTTAGCAACGTGTGGACTTTTCTAAACAGAATTAGGGTCCTTTTAATTCAGACCTTAAATGCAGCCCAGGTAGAAAGCCCGATACAATCTATCCAGTATGTTTGTAGCTAATAGTATGCAATACAGGTTAAAAACAACATTGGTGTCTGACATTGCTGTGTTTGGTGCTAAAACAGACATTAATGTATTGGCAAGTCATGAAACTAGTGTCAAGCGGGATGTTTCCATTCTTCTCCTCCTTTTTTGGTTATTAACTCCTCTTGTCTGGTACTTCACTACAAGGACATCAAGGTCCCCGAGCATGTTCAGAGAAGGGCAGGCAGGCTGATGAAGGGACTAGAGGGCAAATCATATGAGGAGCAGCTAAGGAAGCTGGGGATGTTTAGCCTGAAGAAGAGAAGGCTGAGGGGAGACCTTATCACTGCCTATAATTATCAGAAAGGAGACTGTAGAGAGGTGGGAGATGGTCTGTTCAGCCAAGTGACAGGAGATAGGACAAGGGGAAATGGCACAAAGCTGTGCTAGGGCAGGTTTAGATTAGATGCTGGGAAAACATTTTCACTGAAAGAGTTGTCAGGGCATGGAACAGGTTGAGTCACCATCCCTGGATGTGTTTAACAGACGGGTAGATCAGGTACTCAGGGATATGGATGGTTTAGCATAGGACAGGAGGGGTTGGACTCGATGATCTTAAAGGTCTTTTCCAACCTAGTGATTCTGAAGGATGACACTGTTGGCTGTGTGCCACTCAACTCATGTAGGGAGACACCATGGCCTGCAGCAGGTGTGGGGGTCCTCATTACATCTCTTCTGCTTTCATCTACACTTTATATGAAAACTTCCTTCCAAATACACTGTTTTAAATTCAGCTTTGCAGGTGTGTCATTGCCTTGTCAGAAACAAACACCTTGAGTTGCTGGGTATCTTCTAGGTGGTCCTGTCTTTCTTATCCCAATGATACAAAATACATAAAAGGGAATGAATGTTTCATGTGTTTGTGTAGGACTGTTTTGTAAATGCACCTGACTTTTAAAAACCAAACAAATACCTCCCCAAAGCCAAAAAAAGAAGAAAATTTTAAAATCCTCTGAATAGAATTCAACTAAGTTTGCACATTTTGGATGAAGATTTATATGTTCCCTTTATTTTGCTGTAAAAATATATCCATGTAATGCCACATTTAGTCAAGTTCTATGCTTCTAACCAAATGGTTCTCAACTTAGAGATATGGATTAACTCAGTATATTATGTTCTTGACTGATACTATTCCAATTTCAGAGACACAATCACCCAATCACATATCCATGAATTTTTACTGCTGATTTTTTATTCTTAATCATCACTAACAATTTGTGTCCATGAACTTTCCTTTCACAGCTCTGTGTAACAATTTATGAACCTAAATTTACCACCATGTATTATTACTGTGTGCTATACTTTAATGTGTTCTTACTGTATTAATGAAACTATCCCATGTCCATTACTGTACAGTAGAAACTTTTACAGGGTGTAAAAAAAACATGACTGGTATGACTGGACTCCTGATCACTGTATTTTTATATAGTCTTTGACGTATTTCCTGCATGCCTAATACTACTCTCTTTAGTGACCAGTGATAGAACCCGAGGGAATGGTATGAAGCTGCAACAGGGGAGGCTTAGGTTGGATGTTAGCACGAGGTTGTTTACTGTGAAGATGGTCAGGCACTGGAACAGGTTCCCCAGGGAAGCGGTCACAGCACCCAGCTTGACTGAGTTCAAGAAGCTTCTGGACAATGCCCTCAGTCCCATGCTCTGACTTGGCTGGCCCTGTGTGGAGCCAGGAGTTGGACTCGATGATCCAACTCTGGATATTCCATGATTCTGTGATTCTATAATTTTAATGTATACTGACTTCTCCTTGATTCATTATGTGTAGGCAATGTTTACATAGGGGTTTGGTCAGTTTACAGGAAGACAGCTGGTAGATCTACCTATTTCCATTCCCTGAGACCTGATACAGAGATTATAAATGATGACTGGGTAATTGAATCCAATACCAACAGCAAGTAAAAAAGGCTTCTTGTGGTCAAAATTTGGACTCCCAGGACTGGGTTCAGCTGCCCACACCACACGAATAGGTGCCTATTGCCATTTCATATACTGTAGGATATACTGTAGGGTATAAAGTTAAAATAATCGAGTTAAAAGACTCAAATTCCTAGCGTTGCATGGATTCATTTCACCTCAGAGGTATTGACATGATCATTGTCAAAGATCCACTATGAGCTCCATACTAAGCACTGACATTATTATACTTTTGAATAACAGTAAAAGAAGGTTTGATGTGCTGTGACACTTCAAGCGGAAGGCTCGATATTATGCTTTGACACAGTGCATCATAGCAGCTGTGAAGGAAAGAAGCCATTAAGATGGATCATGTCAATGTATAGCATGGAGATATTAACACTAAGACTTTTGACATGATCTATCTTAATAGCTCGATATCCACACAGAGATAACACATTTCAACACATTACAGATCCATATGCTAACAGTACAATGATCTCTACATCAAGTTATGCTGCATTGCTCTGGATATGTAAAGAGGAGTGCACTGCACACATGTGAATTTGGTTTCTTTTGCTTTGCCTTGTAGAGAAAGGAAGACGGGGGCCTTGCACTCCTTCCTACTGCATTTTCCTTCTTCCCAAAATCACGTACTCCTTCCTGAGGGAGAGTTCTGGGCAGAGCGCTCCAAGAGTAATTCACTTTCCCAAGAAGAATTGTAATTAGAGCTCCCACAATACTTAAGCAGCTGGTGTTCTCTGACTGCTGCTTCGTCAACTGTTCATAATTGCTTCATTGTTCCCTTGTGCTCCCTTCCAGCTGATGGCTTCTTCCACCTGTTGTGTCTCTTTTTACACTTTGAATGTGAGCTCTTTTGCACAAGTTATATTTATAGAGGGCATTCTGTGATAGCTCACAGGCAATCTCATAATGCACACTTCCTTTACAAATGATGATGATGATGATGTTAATAATAATAACAGCACTGTGAGACAAAACTTGTTTAAATAGACTGCTTTATTTCATGGAGCTTACTATAAGAGGCAGCTGAATTCATGTCGTGGCCCAAAGGCAGATGAGAAGCTTGAAGAAAGCCCACTCTCCTCTTGGCTATGAAACTGGGAGACAGTCATAAAGTGGGAGGCTACATTAAAATGTTGGCTGAAAGAGATTTAGAGTGGCAAGCAATGAAACAGTTTCTGCTTGATTTCTTTCGTACTCTGCAAAACAGGAATTTTTTTATATTCTTAGAGAAATGTATTGAAGGAAACTGATTCCATCATCTGTTTATCTTCCCTTCTGGAATAAGGACATCATACTGATTTTTTGTTGGTTGAAAGGAGGAAAGCACAAAAGATGGCTTTCAAAATAAAATGCACAGATATTGTGCCCATTCATCCACATGTGCTAACTCTGGAACCAGCTGTTGTAAATAGTTGATCTCTAAGTGCCAGAACATGGGCTAAAATGGACATTTATTAGATCAACAGAAATAAGAAAAGTTTATCCATAAAGAAGGGATTGTTTCTTTGTCCATTATGAAGCAATGCTATAAAATTTAACAAAGTAGGAGCTTTTTGAAATGCTTTGTTTGTCTCTTTGTTCTGATGCTGGGTGTTTGTTAGATGTGGTTTAATAGCTCTGCTATGGAATTCAGCACAATGCTATGGAAAAGATTTTTGCAGATTTTCAAAGCATTTTTCTATAGGCTCCTGCTTAATTTCATCTAATTCGTGGTAATTACTGCAGAGTCCTTCTCTAAAGAGTGATGCTTGAAAACGTTTTTTCTAATTAATATTTAAAATTAAAGTACTGGGGAAAAAAAATTATCTAAATCCCCCCCTAAACAGTATAATTAATGTCATTATTAAAAAGAAAAGAACAAAGCAGTATTACCTAAAGTCAAAAAGGCTTCCACAATTTCCTTTTTGTGCCTAGAAATTACTATAGCATCATATTACTGCAGAGACCTGACAGTTCTAAGTAGGGATCCTTATTAGTAGCAGCTGCTACCAATGTTCAAAAGCCATGTTAAAAACATCTTGAAAAAAAACAAATAATATTGGAAGCTTCTTTTGTGGTCTGCAACAAGCAGGTACCTAATAACAAATAATATTGGAAGCTTCTTTTGTGGTCTGCAACAAGCAGGTACCTAAAATCAGATTAGCTAAGAGTCCAATATCTAGTTGTTACATAGCAATAATAACTGAAATGAATTTCACCTGTAATGTTTTGCTGGCTCAAAGGAAGTTGAATCATGAAACAAACTGCTCAGAGGGGCTTTCCAGTGACATCATCAGATCCTAAAAAGCCAACAGTGAGCTATGAGCTCAGGATGGAACAGATGAGAGTCTTTAATGATGCAAAACCGGTTTTAATTTAATAGCAGATCCACTTTGAGTTACTTTCATAATTTTGTCAACCAGAAAATGTCAGTCACTGAAAACATCCAGTTTAAGAGGAGATATCTCAAGGTTTGCTCTTGAACTTATCCATCCTTCTCTACCTAATGAGCGAGCCTGATCTCGTATGTCAGCGGCCAAAAGATTTGCTTAAAATTTGAAAACCTGTGTGCTAGAAAAGGTAAAAAAGAAATTTTGAAGATTTTTCTACACCTTTCACTGCAGTTCTTGTAACTGCAGTGCTGGCTGCTGCGTAGGGAGCATCCTCCTCAGTCTTTTCGCCCGAATACTCTAAAGGTCTCTTTTTCCCTTTCACAAAAAGGGAAAGCAAATGGCGAAGCGTGGCAAATCCTTGTTTGTCAGGCAGTCCTATTTAACAGCCTGTTGAGCCCATTTGCTGTTCACCTCCGTCGCTGTCCATAGAGGAATTTGAGAGTGAGCACGTTGGTTTTCTCTAGGTAAAGCTCTTAATTATCCTTTCTAAGCTCATGCTATGCTTTCCTGCCTGTGGGGGGAAGAAACCTTACTGACAAAGATGTTTCTCTGGCCTGATGTTAAATAAACACTTTTTACCTTTACTTGTGTTTAACTTGCAGGAGTCAATATAACACCATGTGTTAAATGATTGTGTTGGTGCTTCCAAAATCTGGGGTGGGCACGCCTTTAAGCCACACTTAATTTGACCATTTCAGCTGCAGGAGCTGTCTGTCAAAAGGTAGATTTCAGCTGCATCCCACTGCTACCTTATTGTGCTTAAAGTTTATGAGGCATTATACTGGTGACTAAACAGGATTATTTTAAATTCAGGTGATATGTAAATTATATCCTAATAAGGTGCTAAATTATAATTTTTTAAAAACGACAAATAAACCTGTATCAGCAAAGGAAAACAGACTGACAGTACTATTTCTGTGTAGGTGCACCCAGGAATTCCTCTGAAACCCGTATACACATGCCAGAAGTGTCCCAGTTTCTGGGTCAAATGCCAGGCATGTGGTAGCCCTTTCTTTTGCTTTCATGTCTTGGGTCAGAAAAGCCAGTAATTCTTCTGGATAGGGGCCAGAGTTTCTTCAAGCCGTGTCCTCAGGGAGTGGGGATCCTAAAACTTTGCTTTCTTGTAACACAGTACTAGGGTAGGTCCAAGGAGCAAATTTGAGGACCGCTTCTCTAATCATTCACAAATCTCATTAACTTTCTCCCTTTAGACCTATCTCTACATCAAATCTGCTCAAAAGGAGATGCAAATTAGTTCATGTCATTTGCCCTGGGTGCACAGATACACATTTCCTTAAGGGTACAGACATAGCACAGCATTTGTGGTGGCTACAAGAAGTATTTTGATAGAAAAGCAGTTGCAAATGTAGATTCTGATTTATGAGCCAAGAAGGACTTACAAAAATATCTTCCAAAGAATAGCCTTCAGAAACCAACGCCTTACATAAAAATTAACTCAAGGAGCTCAGTGGAGTTTTCATGTTCGTGGTGAAATTACACGAGCCGAATTAGGTGTGGCAACGAAAAGATTGGACTATTTCTCTACCATCACTTGAGTGAACTCCTTCCTTTTCCATGTTGCCTTGTAGAGACTGATCATCACGAGGCCAGAAGCCTGGAAGGGATAGAAAGGCCCAAATATTCAGAACTTTTAAAAAAATATATATTATTTTTAAAAAATTTACATTCAACTTGGGAGTTTACAGTTCTTGGACATGGTTAGCTCTGGCAGTTCCTTTAGGAGTTCATTTGGATCCAGAAATGCTCAGGGCTGAGTATGGAATTATAACAACAAGGGCTAAAGAATGTGCTATTTATGGGCATTTTTAAATAATAAGGTGTGCCTTTTCAGAAGTCGTAAATAAAAGACTTCTAGTCTTTCCATCTAGATCTGTTTACTCTGGTATGCTGAAAACAGCTTTTTATTGCAAAGAATAACACTGCATAGGCAGAAAATGGTGCGTCTTAGTCTCCTCATGGGACAAGGAGATATTTCAGCCACAGAGATTCCCTGTGAAAAAATCACATGACCTGATTTGAGGGAGATTGATGGGGAGTTGGAGCTGGGAACTGCCATCTGCAGACTGGATCCAACTTAAGATGTGAATTGCCGTTTGGAGCTGCCTGTTCAGACTATCCGGGCTGATAAAATGCACTATGTATCTAAGTTCCTGAAGTTCAGTTGAAGAAATGTGGACACATGGGTCCATCCTGGCACATGATACTGGAGTGCAGACTGACTGATGCACAGAACATGGCTTTTCCTTCCTGAAACACCCAAAGCTTTGGAGTCAAGCCTGGGCAAAGGGCATGGTGGGAAGGTGGCAGGGCTGCCCTCTGCCACTGCAGAGGTAACAGAAGGGAGACAAGGCAGATAAAGAGATCTTCATTCCCTCCTAGGACTGCAGAAAAATAGGGAATGCACTTTTGATCAGAGCTATGAAGAGATATGAACTAATCACAGTATGACTTCTTGACTAGAACGAGGTGAACTATTCCCAGCAAATAATTTATTTGATGAGTTAAGTCCCGTTTAATAATCAATATCCCCACACATGGAGCTTGGTTGGTCCGTGATGTTGTTTGACTACAGGAATATATTTCCTCATACGTATTGGAAGAACAACCCCGTTTTAACCGTGCTTGTAACTCATCACTATTTGCCTTTCGTGGTGTGTGTTTTGAGCATCAAATTTTCATGGTATTGTTTTTACTTTTTTATGAGACGCCGAAAACTTTTTTCAGGAGGTGAAAGAGAATTGCTGATAGTCTGGTGAACACTTCCAATACAGGCCTCATGTGAACATGCTCACAGGAGAACTTCATCTGACTTTCAGTTTCTTTCAACTTCTCAGTTCAGCGCATCACTTGCATTTCTTCACAAGAAAGACAATGAAAAGAAGCTGTGAATATCATTAGAGAAAATTTGTAGGTTTAATCTGCTGTTTCATATGTTTGTCTAGGTTGTCTTCAATGCTAGCATGCACTGTTTTCATCCTAATACCATCTTGTCTGTTTGCAGCACTTCCTCCTAGCAAGATATTCTGCTTAATATACTGTGACTAATGCCAAAATGTTGCACTTGGATATGCTGTGGTTCTCTGCAAACCACTTTCCTTTGTCTTGAAATAAAAACGTTAGATCTGCAGGAACAGCTGCCTCCTGTGCCACCAGGTTCATCTAAGTACAATAATTCCACACAAAATCATTTATATTTGGTTTTACAGCCATTTTCCTATGTAAAGATAGAAGAATTATTGCTTTTTGTTAGCAGCAATTTCTTTCTGAGCTCTCAATCTTTTATTGTCTTAATTAATAGCCTTGAAATACGCTCCACTGTGACACAACGTGCAGCCAGCATGCAGATTATACATTTTTATATCCAAGACATGAACCCTCTGTTTTCTTTTAAAGAGATCTGTTAGTCAAGCCAAGGCGAATCGTCAGCTTTTATCTGCATCTCTCGACTGCTGCTTAAGAGGATTAGTGGCACAGGCTAGCCTTGCGAGGACAGCTAAGAGTAGCAGGATCAATTGCAACTCGTAGTCAGAAATCAATGAAATGTGTCCCAGCAAACCTGACCAATCCATGGGTTACCGCCCAGTGCATTATCCCAGCCTTACTCTATTACAAGATTAGACCCAGAAATAATAAATGCTGATCTTTCTGCTCTTTTGAAAACCTTCTTTAGACTCCTGTTGCCTTTTTGTGGTAAAGAAGATTCAGAGACGGGCACAGCCAGAGCAGTGCCACCACGCAGATAAACGAGGCTTTAACCTTTAAGTCCTCGGCAGAGGGAGGAAGAAAAATTACCATTTTAGCCCTGCCTGCAAAGAAGAGGTGAAAGGAAATTCCCAAGATTTAGGAAATTTTTAACCAGAAACAGAGAAGCACATGCAAAATGGAGGGACAAACCTCTGGATAGTCTAGGTCAGTGAATCTTCACTATATTTAATACAGTTACTTCCATTCACTGCTGCCAGGGATCTCCCCGTGATGTTGCTGAGGGGCTGTTTTTAGAAGCCCACGTACCTTATGAGGCTTCAGCTTTGTGGTCAATATCCATAGGCCCCGAATACCCTTCGGAAAATGTCGTGGAGGGAGACAATTACTCTTACTCATCTCATTTGCTGTGTAATTTTTATGGTGGGTCTGCACTCCACAGAGCACATCCCTTGACTGGAGGGAAGCTCATGCCTGCTGTGCCATGTAGGTTCACCTGCTCAGAGAGGACAGTGCCCCTGGTGCAAGATGCACACACCCAGTGAGGCCTGATTTTGCACACTGTGAAGGGGCGAGCAGCACTTTGCTCTGGCCACATAGCAGTGCAGCAGCTGCAGCGATGCAGCCCAAGCGAGTGGGCCGGCACAGAAAGCTGAGGAAACCCCAAGGAAGAAGATAAAAAGGGAATACTGGGACATAAAGTGATTATCACCTTGATGAAAGCTGTACTGGAAGGGGTGTAGAATTACTGCATCAAATGGGGAAAATGTTTTGCAAGGGGGTGGATAAAAACTCTCAGAGCTCTGCTGTTTTAACAAGAAAAGCCACTTCTTCAGGATATGCACACCTGTCTTGAAGGGAAAATGTGTCCTTACTTTTGGAGGACTGAGCATCCATAAACATGGCTGTAGTCACTGACAACAGGCAAGTCAGCATTAATGTGGCTCTGTTACACACTGTACTGCTTAGTAACTTTGTATATATGTATATACACACACACACACACACACAAATAAGGGTGAAGTACATTTTTTCCCCTTTGGCATTTGTTAAAGCTCCTCAGTATTGCCAGCACTCCTTAACAGACACATTAGTCTAATGAATGTAAAGTACTAGAGTGACACATTCTTTATTTAAAAAAAAAATAAAAAAGTTTGAAATATTTTTTTATCTGATACAGAGTTCCATAAAAATAACTATTAGCTTTGGAATGAGAATACAATGTGGAGTTTATTAAGTGAAGAGATACAACAACATTATTTTTATGTGCTGTGTATTCATTTCTATCATTAAGGATTAGCACACACATTGTAATAAGAAGCTCTCAATACGGAATCAGAGACTGCCAGCATGGGTGCAATAAACTTTTCAGAATGCTTCAGAAGATTATACTAATTAGGGATAATCTAATTTGAACAATTTTTATCTTCTCAAAAAGTAATATGATGTCACTCTATGGGAAGAGTCACTACCCAGACTCCAGGGATATACTAAAAAAACCACACACGTTATCTGTAATATTAAAAATTATGGTTGATCCACGAGACGGTCTTAGATCTACCCTTCTCCTCTCAAAAGATCCACCATATAGACTGTTAAGCCCCCATAATTATCTCCCCTACTTGTGACAAGCATGGGCTAATCAGTCTCTGAGGGAGTTTTCCTGCAGATCATTGAGAAGCGTGTGTATGCTTCACATTGCTTATCAAGCTATTTTGTACGCAGTATCACATAAGAGCTGACAAAAGTTCATTATCCTCATCTGGACTAGAATGACTTCAAATTAAGGAAAAAGAGATAAGCATTTTTCTCCCTTTTTTCCTTTTCTTTTCCTTTTTTTTTTTTTAATAGGGAAACAAAAAATATATCTAGCTTGCATTGCAACAAAGAAGATCTCAGCTAAGAAAAAAGCAATCTAGGTTCTAGCTGACTTTAATCCCATATTAAAAGATTAGAAAAAACATCTGAAGAAATCAGAGATAGTCTAATTGAGGTTCTCGCCTTTAATCCTGTGAGTAGACTCCCCCTTGGATACCAAGATCTGTCAGTGCATAGTCTTGGGAATTCTCTAAGGAAAAATAAACTGCAAGAAATGGACATACAACATGTTATCTCACATTTAAAAAGAGAGAGAGAGGGAAAAAAAATATCCCAGAGATGGCACTATCAAAACATATTCTTTCCTCAGAAAGAGAAAAAAAAAGAGGTAAAATATAAAATGAAAACAAAGAAGCAGATTAGAACCACAGTTATTTCAGAAGTACCTCAATAACACCTACAAATGTAACCCAAAAGCAAATCAACTATCTCAACTTGGATCTAAATTCCATGTGTATGATTATCTTCGCTTTTCTGCTAGTAATTGTATTTCCATTCAGCTACCTGCAGTATAAGTGTATTAAGAAAGAATCTTGGGATTTGTCCTTTGGAATGAAACTGAAAATAAACTATAGAATAACCAGTGCACACAAGAAATCCAGATGGTATAGATATATTTTTTATTTATCTTTGTCTGACAAATAAGGAGGAGGGGAAATATATTAAAAGAGTGATTAATACAAATTCCCTGTATCTCAAAGCCCAATTTTCTCATATTAAAAACTACTAAAGGAAGAGATACTTCTTAATGGTGAAAAACAAACCCAGTAAAATTAAGCTGGAATTCTGTCAGCCAGTAAAACAGCACCAGTTTGAAGGTGAGTAGCTGATATGGCAATCTCTCAATTTTATTGTAAAGATGCTACTTATGAACCAGAATTAGAATTCAAACACTTGCACATCATGTTCCTGATTGACTCTTCATTGTTTAAAAAACTATTCTCCCTTGCAACTTTCAATATTTTTTTTCTCCCATGTTTGATGATCCATTTCCCTAGCAGCAGGGTTGAACACATTTTTCTAATGGCTATTGTGTACTGGACACATGGAGATGCATTGTGTTGATAAATAGCTATTCAATATTTTAGTAAAGAGAAAATTAAGAAATTCTTTGGAACAGGTCAGGTTTAATGGCAGTGTGTTAAATTGACCAAAGCTGAAAGAGTGAGATTTTAGAATTATTCTTTCAGGCTGTACGTTTATGTAAAAGCAAATAGAAGTAGAGCAAAACATGTAAAGAAACCTGACAAAAACCCAGATAAAAACCCCAACAAACTCAACAGAAGGTATTTCAGGATGAAAAATCAAGGTAACATTGCAAGTAGATACAATAAACATAAAAGAGGTTCAGAACTGTTATTTTTATTGCCTGGAAAATTGCTGTGATTCATGTTTCTAAATTATGTAAAGATATATAGATAATGGAAATATGAACTGTATAAACATAAATGTGTTTGCCTTCCATTCAACATATTCTATATTAATATATAGCAGGGTTAAATCACTGCGCATTCAGAAAGTTTTCTTTTATTTCCCCTATAAATAAATTCAAGACACTGGAATGTCATTCTGAAAATTTTAATACGCAATTTAATATTTTATTAACAATGTTTAAGAGAAAGATTCATATGTTTCAGTAATCGTGTTATAAGGCACTACAGAAAGTGGTAGGACTCGCTGTAA
Organism: Zapornia atra; assembly: GCA_013400835.1. Lineage (NCBI taxonomy): Eukaryota > Metazoa > Chordata > Aves > Gruiformes > Rallidae > Zapornia > Zapornia atra. The sequence continues at coordinate 32,049 of VZTU01033047.1, forward strand.
GGCAACGGGTTCCTACAGCTTGGCATAAAGACTGGGAACAAATTAAAAGTCTAATGCTCTTAGTATTTCAAAATTCAAGGGGGGAAAAGCAGTGGGGAAGGAAAAAACCTCTATCAGTGTCTGATCCAACATGGCTGGCATTGGCAGACCTTGTTTTGCGTTTTTTTCTTAAAGGAGAGCTTTGTCTGTGTGAGATGTATAAGAAGTGACATCGCAGAGTGGAACAGCAGAGCCCAAACCCCAGGTCTCTGGGAACCTTATGGATTGGCTGAGCACCTTAAATTGACATTGAATTAAACAAGAATGGAAGGTACTGGACATGCAGTGAATTCAACAATAGTTGGGTTTCTCAGCACTTTGGTGGAGGAGGACCCCAAATTTTATTTTGTCTTTCATAACAAACAATGTCCCAAGGCAGGAATTTTGCATAAAGTTAATTGTTCACCACACATAAAAATCACTCCTTGGTTTTAATGAGACCTAGACACACACTGACCCACACAGTCACAGGATTTTTCCAGTGTGGACTTCATGTTAGCTATCACCAGGACAAACTGATTAGGAGTAAGATTTATCTTTTTCTTCTCAGGGTTGGGGTGAGTTTGATGGGAACTAAGACCATGCGGGGCCGCATTCATTCTGCAAAGGGAGTGGGAGGGAACACTGTGCCTCAATTTTTGAGGTAGATAATATGCATTCAGCTGCAAGTACCTCAAAGATCACCTAGGCCTTCCCTGCTTTCTTGCACAAATCAAATAAGGAAACATGGTGCACATTTTATTTGAAGCAGCGAGGGATTTGATTTGTTAGCATTTGATCAAAGAGTTGCATGACAGTTTTGCATGATATGTGGTGCTAAATTAATAGGTATATTTAACCTTATTGCAGCATGCATATTCAGAAATATACTAGTAAATTTTTGAAGAAGTTTCTTACAAGTATGTACAGAAAGACAACACATTCATAATGAACCCATATTTCCTTTGGAAAATTTGATAGCCTATTATAACTGCTTGCTTCAGTATGACCTATTATCTGAACTCCTTCCTGCAATGATATGTAAGACCAATGACTTCAAATTAATATAAGGTAGTTGGGATGAAAACCCTCTGTGCACAGCGTAATTCTAGTAAATGACAAAATAATTAAATAACACATGGAACAGACTCCAAAGGCAGATGTTTATGGTAATGCAGCACACAATGATACTGGATGTTATGTGAAGAGGAGAAAAGAGCAGCTTCTGCTCTAAGACGCCTGCACTTATTGCTTCTATTGAAATGTCATCTATCAAGGCACATAATTTAATCTATATGTGGTAGAAGCATGACTCCTAGGCTAGCACTGTGACCATTCATTGCTGATGTTAGGGGAAAAAAGATCTTCCATTCTGTTAAAGTGAATACTCTGGTTTTGCTTTTGCCTAGGCGCTGGTCCACTGACTAGGAAGCGTTATGGCTGTTTTACTGAAGAACCATTACTTCAGGGTTGCCTTTGGCTTTTCAGTTTGTGAGGATGTTTGTTTAGTTGGAGCACAACTTTTGATAGTGGGGCGTGCTAGATTAGATACTTGTGGTAGTGGGAAGTGCTTGATACAGTCATGTGTCAAGTCAAGAGATTTTAAAAGCCTACTTTTTTCTACAGCATGTGAAACTTTGCTTGGCAACCTTTAAGGCTAATGCAGGTGAAAAGTAAAGATGCAGTGACTTGAATGCATATCTGAGTTACATGGTTTTGCATATTTTTTTTTCATAGATTGCTCTTTGTTACCTGGTTCTGAATCACAGGCATGTAATGTACAGGGAGAAGAACTTGTGAGGAAAGAGGATTGCTGATCTTCCATCAGCCTATATATGTGTTAATAAAATTTATATTTGCACATATATATATGTGCACAGATGTGTGTACTTACAAAATCTTTTAAAAATCTTGGCTTGATGTATCAGGGTAATTCTTGAATATTGTATATTCTCCTAAATATATGGACATGTGAAGTCTGATAAGTTCAAATTACTTATTTCTAAAGCTTTTATCGTCAAATGATGTATTCTCTCCTTTCAAACAAGTTTGAGAGGATTAATTAGTAGACAGGATTCACCCACTTTGCCATCTTGTTTTGCCCCTTAATTATTCAGACTTGCAGGCCTTTACTGATTACAGGTATATATGTAGCCAGTTTTTAAAACATTCCTGTGTGTTGGAAGAAAAAATTGAAATCAACCCGCTCACTTTTTCTCCATCAAGACTACTTAAAATTGTTACTATTTGTTTTAAATTGCTTTCTGTGAGTGGAATCCAGCCCATTCTTAATGCCAAAGATTTTTCAGCTGAGCCCTGTTTAATTTCACAGAGAAGATTTAAGTCTTGTGCAAAAATCCAAAAAAAGACACAGGAATACTTAAAAAATGTCTAGTTTATCTGGTGAGAAGTTACCAATACTCTTTTCTTATCTCACAAGTCTGAAAGACAGAAAGTGATTTTGTTCTCTAGTGATGTGATTTCCAGAGATCTGATATGCTCTTTCCATTTGGCTGGGTTCCTGCCTTTTTTTTTTCCCCCATGTCAAGTAGTAGATGGAAGCTTACAGTGTGAAGAAAAAAAAATAAGGAAAACCTCGACAGATACCTTTGTTAAATATTTTATAAAGATGTCAGTGTTACGCATCTGCCTGTTTTCTTTCGTCTCCAAATTAATAAAATTAAGTGTGGATCTCTTAAAGAGATACTTTTAGATGGAAGAAAGTAAACTAAGGTCTTTAACAAAATTGTATTCATATATTTAAGAGATTCTTAGTGATGCAGTTTCTGGAGCTCTTAGTGTTCAGTACAAAGTTACTTCCTTTTGAACAACTAATTTTCACTTCATTGGTCAAGAACCCTTGCTTTTTAATTTGGGTTATCAAAACATTCCTAGAGTGATCAATATTGTAAATACAATATTATGCCTCGTTGTCTGTTTGGTTTGAATTGATAAGGGACAGATATATGAAACTTAGATGTAATATTTATAAATGCTGTATTTTTTTTTAATTTCTGCTACAGAAGGAGGTCCCTCCTCCAGGCTGTGACCTCACTGACCTTCTACTGCAGCCATACATGTGATCTGACTCTTTTCTCATTGTAAGCACCACTAATTCCTAAGGGGAACCTGAAAAATCCATTTGTGCTCCCAAGAGTGTTTTCCAGTGATGTGTGTCCTTCGAAACTCCAGATAATTCCCAATAGGCTGGTACATCTAGAGCAAAGCATCAGGGCTAAAGGCTAAGCTGAGCCACAAAGAAAGGCAAGACACTCACACCAGTGCAAGTCCATGGCCAAACCTCTCTCAGCTAGGCAACAATGCACTAACACAGTTTTCCTGTGCTTACCTCTGGAGTCAACTCAATTAGAGCTAGGTAGGGGTTTTTTTAGAGCTGGTTATAGGGACAGCTAAACAAAAATCAGTGTGTATTGACCAAGAGAGATCCAGCAAGATGTTCTTCACTGGGATGTCTTGTAAGACTAGGTACTGAGTTTCGTTAATAACATGGAAAGTCCTCTATGAGAGGATGGACTGTTAATAATGAGTCCCTGAAAATTGTGTTCCTGATGAACTAGCTGTTCCTAATAGCGTGATCTGACATAGCTCATAGTCTAGTTTTTGTAGGCACAGGCTCTCCCCCAGAATGGGAGAACTTGGAGGATAAGGATCAGTAGAAATGCAGCTACTTTTTTTTCTCTCAAGAAAAATCAATTTCCATCCCCCTTCTCCTTTGGCTTTGGCACCTTGGTTCAGAGTTAGGAGCACTAATTCACACACTTCAAAATATTCTGAAGTTTTCTTCACATACTTCCCCAAAGATGAACTTTTACCTAGCGCTGTGTGAAGTCATTTTGTATTCCACTGAAATGTGAAAGTGCACCAGGAAAAGGTTTAGAGAAAAAGTAAGCGAAAAGGTAAGGCTTGTTTAAAGAGAAGGAGGGGGTTGAGTTCTGCCAACACCTGCCTTGGCTTTTTTACAACTAGTGTGGCTTTTCTGTGATTTATACAGCACTGCAACATCTAAACTACAATTCCTCAATGTTCATTGTCCAACACACTATGTGTTCAATGCATGTTCAGTACACTGTCCAAGACATGTTTTTGCTGGAGCTTGAAAATTTGACATTGCTTTTATGGGAAGAAAGATCAAGAAAACAGTGAATTGTGATTTTCATGTTAGTTCTGTGGCTGCAGTAGTTTTCTGGCCTTAAAGAGCAGGCTGTAGCTCAATTTTTATTTTTTTTTTTACTTCCATAAATGACTGCAACTTACACACCCAAACTAAACTTCCTTTGACATCTTGACACCAGACTGCTGACTTTGTATTTTGTTTAATTGTGAGCACCTATACCTATCCTGTATTGCTATTTTGTCCATTAGATATTTACTGAAGGGTTTTATGTCTCTGCTAGCCTAATTTTTAATCATTTAAATTTTATTGCTCTCATTTTAACAGAATTTTGTTCTGTCAGAATGAGACAAACACGCACTTTTGCAAGTTTATCAATTTAATTGTTCAGATGATAGATGTTCTTGTTAGGAAATTATAAACATTAATAACATTTTATGAAATAAAATGTGCCATGAAATTAACAAGTTTGCTGCTTTTCATTCCTCACACTACCAGCATTTAGCATCCTGTCATTATTCCTTTTACTTGTATATTTGTCAATTATTTTCCAAGTACATTAATGACTTGATAACTGGAAGCGTATAGCTTGCAAGATATTCCATCACCTAAATGCTAGCACAATGAAAAGGAAAGTGGCTCTCCTTGGAAAATGAACATACCTAATGATTTTTGGTGGTACTGATATCTCTAAGCAGATGTCCTCGAAGATGCAAAAGGAATTGTGAATTAAAAATGGTTCTGTTTGCAATGCCGAGACAGTATTACAGTGTCAGGAAGCCACACCAGAATTGTGTAACGCTGAACTTTGCACCCATTGTTCATGCACATTGAACAGCATGAGAAGGAGTAAACGTGTGAGTAAAAGACCCACAGAAACACCGCCATGGCCTGTGCGATTGTCAGCACTCCTAAGAGTCTTTTTGCAAGAGTTTGGTGACTGATGTGCTAACTACTCTAAAAATTATGCAGCTGATTTCAGAAATTTTGGGAAACAAGAAGAATGTATAACAAGCTGCTTCTTTTAAAGTATTTTTCACTTATCTCTGTTCTCTTTACACACAAGGAATTTCTCTTTCTGTGTCAGACAAGGGTTACCCCTTTCTGCATTGTTCTAAGTTTCTTTTCATTAGTCCTTTCCTCATTTTTCATCCTGAAAGGACAAGTTACTGTCACAAAGCCCGGTTTATTTATTCAGAAACCCCTACTGTGCTTGCTTAGACAAGCATATTTCAGTGATCAGTGGTTTGGTTAAGCTCTTCAATTACTTACCATGCATGCCAAATGGCCTGAAAATTTTTAAAGAAAAAAGTGAACAGTAAGGTCGAAAGACAAGGGCAGCAAAAAATATTTGAACAACTTTTTCTCATGCTTCTCATGAAGATCTCCCCCTTTCATCTCCTAAAACTGTTGGTAGTTAAGGGAAGATTTTAATCTCAAGGCACAGTGCCTTCTGAAAGGATGCATGCGTAACCGGTAAGACTCCCTGGTTTGCATTGTTTCCTCTTAGGCTTGCAAGTTCCTGCTTTGTGGAGTTCCTACATTCATAATACTCAAATACAGGAACCTATATCCTTGTTTCCTTATGACCCAGTGATCTTTTGCTCTTCTGGTTCTTTTCTTTTTGCTCTTTCTGGTACTTTCACTAGTTTTTTTATCAAACTGAAGCTTTTTGGTTTCATCTTGGTGGTTATGAACTCCTCAGATGAGACTGTGTATCTCATGTCACTTCTGAATATGGTTCCTACTGCTCACTTCGATGCCATAACTTTCCACCTTTCCTCCAACTTTCCATGGGCTTAGAATCCTTTTCTCGTGTATGAACGTTCTTTCCTACTGGTTCCTTAGATTTGCAACCCTTCCTGTCTGTCTTTGCACCCTTCATTCTTTTTAGAGCCATTCTCAAAACATTTACCTTTTCACAAGGACAACTGAAAATGTATGTACAATATCACTGATTTGGGATTGGGCGGGGGTATCTATCCAAGATAAATCATCACCTTCCTGGCACTGAGACTTGTGAAACGTCTCACCAGAAGGAGACATCTAAAATAATTCAGATGTATCACACACTAGCAATGCCTGGGTTTTTTTGCAATGGTATAAAAGGGACCTAGCTAGGGTCACTAGCTCACTACAGCTGTCTATATGGTACAAAACTTGCAGAAGAAGAATCTCAGCATATATACATTTTAAATAAGTACTCTACTGCTTATTTAAATAACTGTGATGATACTTGCTAAATTTTAGATATAACTGTATATTGACACATTTTTGTTAAATACTCAAATGTAAAAAAACCCAATCCAACCCGAAACAAAAAGAGGAAAGCTTGTCCTTAGCTTTTCTCTCCCATCTGTCTCTGCTACTTTAGAGGGACCCAAGATTCCTTTTACTATCTCAGTTGAAAGCCAGAGTTGAAGTTAGACCTGAGGAAGCCAGATTTAAAAAAGAGGTGGATTATGTCCACATCCTTTATTTGATGCTGAAACTAATTTTCTGAGTTGATATAGTCTGACAAATAATTGAATACTCTTAGAAATCTTTATTGTCTTCTGTATCGCTCTAATGACTATTTCTACTGTTTTAGTGTCTGGGAACTTATTGTAGACCAGCATTCTTTAATATGTTCTGCATCTTACTGAAGAGACAGGAAAAAAAATTGTTTCTAGAAAAAATTTACACTTTCCTATAAGGCAAAAGGGAAGTGGAAAGGACATCCAGCTAGTACAATGAAAATACAGCATTGCTTGGGAAAGGCATGATTTTACAAATCAGTAGAGCCTGTTTCTTCTCAGTTAAAATTCTAGTCTGTATGAACTTCTGGAATACTTGATTAATGAAGTAATTATATTGTTCAAAAATCAGCTTAATTATGATTTTAAGTAAAATCTTTCATTAGGGGTATTATTGCACTGATCGATAAAGCTGTATCTAATTCTGTTCTTCAAACTCCAGGTTTAGTAGTTTGTGCCAGTAAAGTTACAGTCCCGGCATAAAGTAAAATTATAGACTAAAATTCATTATTAATTTAAGGTCTAGAGATGATAGAAATCTAAATTGAAGATATTCTTTAAATAAATGTTTAGCCAACTGGATACTCTGAAATTAACTGTGTATTAAATTAAAAAAGCTTAGAAACAGTTTTTACAATAAAACGCTCAACTAATGAGTTGTAATTTACATGAGAATATCTATTTCAGTGGCTAACATTTGATCAATCTTAACGCATTTAAATCCCAGCTCAGCCTTAGTCCCTAGCTACTGCCTGGATGTCAGGCTTGCTGTGTTCAGCAGAGATATAAGCCTTTAAGTCTTAAAACTATATCTAAAAATGGGATGTGACACTTCAGTGCTGAGTGCTGCATTGCCTAATCTTCAGCTGTCTAGCCCTTAGATACAATTCAAATACCAAAATTAGGCACAATTTCTCTAAACAGTGCATAGGAACAATACCTCACAATGGGCTTTAAGACCATTTAGTAGGACTGTGAGAACTTGTCTTGAATATAACAGTGAGTATGTGTAACACGAGAGTCAAATTTGAACATGGAGGTGACTTTTAATTAACAATCATGGGATTGGAAAACTAATCGAATTACAGACCTCTCCTAGACAGCCCTTAATATAAAGGGGTTCAAAGGAGTATTTTTCCATGCATGTTTTGGGATTAGGGTGCCTTAATCACCAAACACAGATTAGGCCAGCAGATTTGCCTTTCTCTGTTGGATCAGCTGTGTTGTGCAGCCAGGGAGACATTCCCAGGGAGGAAACAAAGCAAGGAGCCAAGCTGTCATCTACCAACACTTAGGACATCCAGCTGGTGAATCCTAGATGCTTGGCACTACCTTTACACTGGCATTTTTAGCTTTGAATATAAAGAGCCTAATAGAAGTACAATCTCTCCATATATATGGCTGTGGGTATGTGTGTATGTTTATAAAGCCCTACTGAATTATATAGTCTGCCTTGACTATACCTTGTTTTGGTTTAGCAGATTCCTTTGTTTATTCATTGTCCTTTAGCTGCTCTTGCTATTTCACTCATTGATTTTAAATGTCCAAAGGATTTGTGTGGAAAACTCTTCCTTTTATTTTACTGTTTCTCCATCAAGTGTGCTTTTCAGTTCAGTTGCTTTTGAATAGATGAATTTATTGATGTTAGTTGGAGCTACTTAAATGTGAGCAAAGAGGCTTATATATCTCTTGTACAAAATTATTTTTAAAAATTCCATTGACCTGCAGGATTGCAAATTGTGAATATCTGGTCTGTGTGTGGAATACACACACCCCATAGTTAGAAGCATAACTTCTCTGTATTCTAGACAAGCAGAGTTAAGCACTTCAGAAATGTAATGCTAAAATCCCACATGTTGAATCAGAGCTCCAAGAAAAAGTGCTAAGGAATAGCATCTCCCTGGCAGCTGGCCTGTTTCTTGAGTTTGTAAACTGTATCAGGATAGCAAAACAAATGCTTCTTGTGTCTCTGCAATATCTTCTTTCAAGCATGGTTCTTGCTCATTTTGAAGAGGATTTAGAAGATTCCCTCATTTCAAAGTGCAGAGGCAGTGTATGAGTTAAGTTTGCTTTACATCCACACTTCCTGTCTTCCGAGACGTCTTGGCTCCTGCAGAAGCTGGACCACATTAAAACAAGGTACAAGCTTCAACAGATCAGGAAGAGCACTGTTGCAGTTTAGTGTAACTGCTGCTTCAGTGGCTCTTGTAGGCTGCAGTTACAGCTTTCTGCAAGCCCCATGTTTTGAAAAACACTGGTACAGTCAAGGCCAAATTTGAGACCAAGCCTATCAGAGCTGGTCATAGCGCCTCTGTGAATCACATATAGGAGGAAAAAAAACTGCTGGCAGGCGCACTTTGCCACCGGAGCGGGAGTGAGAAGATGTAACAAGCTGCACGGACTCCAAGGCCAGGCCTGCAGGAGGGGGGGGGATGAAGAATGCGAAGAGAAAGTTTCCCCTGCAGCTCGTGGTGGAGTCCATGGTGAAATGGGTGTCCCCCCGAAGCCCATGGATGAGGATGGGGAGCAGAGACAACTATGCCTGTGAAGATTGATCCACGCCTCAGCAGGTTTGCCAAGGGACTTGTGACTTTGCGGGTGACCAGGCCGGGGGGTCTGGACCCGGACGTCAGCACCCTATGGAGGGGAGAGTCCTGCTGAGAGGCCTGTGGTGAGGGGATGACTCCCCGATAGAGAGGACTCACGCTGCAGAAGGTCGTGGACACGACTCTCGCGTGGGTGGGACCCCACGGTGCCGCAGGGGAAGGGTGTGTGTATGTGGAATCCCCCCCCCCACAGCTGAGATGGAAGACAGCTTGGGAGGAACGGACTGAAACCCCTCACTCTCCATTCCCTGCCCCCCCTGTACTGCGAACGGGAGGGAAGAAGGGAGCGAATCTCTGATTAAAGTCATGAGTGCGAAGAGGCGAGGGGTGGGGGGAGGAAGTAGAAGTGATAATATCTGGGGAAGAAAAGCAGCTTGTTGGGAATCACCGGAACCCCACTGCCCATTCCCTGCCCCTCCCCGCGCCATGTTGGGGGGGGAAGAAGGGAGTAAAATCGGGATGAGTTTTAAGTTTGCTAAGAAGGGAGGGGTGGGGGGAAGGTGCTTGAAGACCTGGCCGCTTCTTATCTCGTTCCGGTTCACTGGGTGTAGTAGTTGTAGTAAGTAGTAATAAATCACCTTTTTCTTTCCTTTATTCTGTGCTGCGTCTGTTTTGCCCATTGCACTAATTGGAGAGTGATCCCTCTGTCCTTATCTCAAGTCCTAAGCCTCCCAATATCTATTTTCTCCCCCTTTTCGGCTGAAGGGAGGAGTGAGCGAGCGGCTTGGTGGGTATTGGGCCTTTAGTTAGGTCCAAAACCACCACAAGCACAAGCAAAGAACCGGTCTCTGTAACCGAGTGAGACTGGGTCTCGTGGAGGAGACTGTTTCACCGAAACTTGGTGTCCCTGAGGAACTATAGATGGTTCCTCTTCGTCTGCTCCAGTTTTGAAAGAAAAGTAACTGTCATACCTTTTCTGTAGAAAGCCCAGTCCTATCAGTGTGTTATGTGTGGTGGGTCCCATTTTAAGCACCTCTGAACTACAGTAAAGCAGGCACTTTTCATAAGAAGAGGTGACAAAGTTACTATACCAAGCATGCAGAAAGCCACAGTCCACTTTTAGAAGTCAGATTCTATACACTAGACTAGAAGTGTTGAGTAGCAGGGGCAGCAATATCATCTTGTATATTTGTTGCTGTATACAGCAGTGTTTTCTTCTGCTCTTATTGCAAGCATGCCTTATTAGCACTGATAATTGTACTAATATATTAATAAAGTATTTCCACGATGTCATTTGAAGAGTTACTAGTAAGCTCTTATCTCAGCTGTACTCCCTGTGGGCTTACCTTATTTTCACATTGATGTAACTACAGGGTTGGTTATTTATATACCTAGTTATATTATATACCTAGTAAGCCAACACTCACATGTCAGAAGTCCACCTTTTAAATAGATGTGACCACAGAAAGCCTTGGATGTGAAGCAGTGGTGCTGTTTGATGGTGTCCTCACTTTACTGCCCGGGTTAGTCTCCTGAAAGTTAATGGATTGCACATTGCCCATGACAATATAGACATACTTTTGTCCAAAAAAATGTTACCTGTACCAAGGGACCACATATGAGAATATACCAAAGTATGGGACATGAGATTATAAGTAGGTACATCATAAGCCTCACAGTAATGCTTCTTGAAGTCAAGAATTCCTATTGCATCACTCATGATTTGTTGGGTGGACTGGATGCTTTTTTTGGTAGATTTGTATTCACCTATTTCATTAATGTACTAATTATTCTCCTTGACAATTAGAGAAACTGATTATGGGCAGTTGTATGTGATCTCTGAAGACAAGCATCTTCAGAACTCCTGAAGTTACAATTCCAGATTTTTTAAATCCTCTTGTTTTAGCACTTTGCATCATTCTGAGTGACTTAGTTGTGCCAACTCCTCTGTATGCCAGCAATGAAGAAAAGAGGACTGACTTGCCTTCTGCCTTTGCCACTTTCTGTATTTTACCTAGAAGCAACAGGGATGTCAACTTCTGACCTCAGAAGTGTCCAGGGAGTCTATGTGAATGATGTGGAAAGGCTGTAGAAAGGTGTTCAAGTTTGCAGAACTGTGGTCCCACCAGCCCAAGTGTATATTGAGGTCTTTGAAAGGAGAAAGAGAGTTTGTTATCTGAGTCATTATTACCTTTTGTAATGGAAATCTTTCTGTGAGTGGGACTATAATACAACTGAAGTAACATCGTTCCTGTAAGATGTCTTCAGGAGACACACTTCCAGGACTGGTGTCCAGTCTGGATGCATGCAAATTCAGAGGGTTTTCTGGAAACATTAGTAGTAAATATCAGCTGCTGTGACATTTAGCTACTCAGCATTGAACTGGAGTTAATAGTCCTTCATCAAACAGGCAAGATGAATGTGGAGTTGGAAACCCAAACTGAAACAGGATTCCAAACTAGCCTGAGTGATGATAGCTACTGTAGTGGATATGGAAGTGGATAAAGAAAAGATTATAGTTCAACCATTGTAATATTATGACCTTCTGGTCTTCCTTAATTTCCTTACAATCCTTTGATTGCTGGCTTTGTGCAATGACACTGGTCTTCTTTATTTGGATTAATGTGAATTAACATGGCCTCCTTTGTTAAAATGAGAAGGTTGTGCACAAAAAGAGATGTTGTGTACAGGTGAGGACTAAGCAGAAAATGTTGTAGCAATTTGCTGAACACGGAGGCTTATTGAGGATGCAGTCCTGAATAATACACACTAGCTTTGCTCTTCCCCCTTTAGTGTGTGTAGAGAAGCCATGAATCATTCATGGTCTCCCAGCTGAGCGGGGCTTCAAAGGGGCTGGTTGTGATTGGGTGTCCTGGGTGAATTGCTGCGCTGCAGAAACGCCTGCACCCCCAGCACTGGAGGGGTGAGGAAGCACTTTCATCTGGGCCTCCAAAGTGTTTCAGGTCACAGTTCACCAGGAGATAACGATGTAGATGTACATTCAGAATTAGCTGCAGAGATACCTGTGTAGTGCGGTGTGGAAAAGTGAGCCAGTTAGATCCCCAGTGGATGCTGTGAATCAATTACTGTATTCTGAATACAAGGTTGGCTGCAGGGGATAAACAGATGTCAGAGAATTTTTCCCTAATAAGACCATAGTAATAGAAGAGCACTGTCAGCTTCGTTTTACATTAAAAATCTCATTTCCTCTTTATATGACCAATTTTATTAGGCCTCTAAACAAAGATATTTTATGTAACTGATAGCTGTATAATGAGAATAGTATCATTAAATCTCTCTTCTTTTTTTTTTTTTTCCTTTCTTTTTTAACAAAGACTGAAAGCAGAAATGAATCTCACCGAAGTTAGAAAGAAGGTATGTAATTTAGAAGGCTGGATGATCATCTTCTTTTTTTCCCCCCTTTCCAATGAAAGGGAGTATTGAATGACTTACAGCTGCCTTTTACGCTGAATCATAATCACCGGCATTCCGGAGCAAAATAATCTCAGAACCGAAGTTGGGGTTAGGTTGCCTTGTATTAGCTTGCCAGTACTTTCAGCATATTCTGTCAGTGTATGGTATACACAGCCGTGGTCAGAGACAAGAAACAGCTCAGTTTTTAGTTCATTGAGCTTACAGCAGATCACACACTTGCAGTTAGCACCACGCACTCGGTATTTCTCGTTACCTTACAAAAATCGAAGCATCCAGACGTAGGAGCCTACTGTGTCTTTCTGTGAAATTTGTGAGTAAAAGTGATGAACCATTAGAGATATTGGTTATCTTTTATCTTCCTCTCTCAAATAGAATGCAAGTACTGTATTTCTTGGAAACGATCTGGAAATAATGTAAGACTAGGCTAAAGGGATACCTTTAGATACGCTGTGTTCACATGTGGTTTATGCTGCTTTTATTTTTTTTTTCTTTTTTGAAGGCAAATAAGAGCTGATGCTCTTGGCATGAAGACAGCGCAGCTTCACGTGGCAGAAATCAGAACAAAATTTGGCTTTCAAAGATGGTTTACAATAAATGCTTTCTAGTATGCCGTTCAAATTCACAGCATATCTGAAATGAAATCTTAATTCTGAATACTTCACAAGAAGGAAGACAAAAGAGAACTGCACAGAACATTCAGAAGATTTTTGACAAGCAGGTCAACCTTCTGAGAACCTTTGTGAGCTCACACACAGCTCATACCAAATCCAATTTGTCAGTGTTTGGGTAAATAACATGCAAGTATAACCTAAGGTTTTGTTCACTGAAATTAGTTGAAGCAACACAGGCAAAGGCATGACCCAAAACCCTCTTGCTATCTAAACCTGGCTTTTGCTCTCTCCCCAGCTCTGACATATACATGGCAACCAAAATTCAGAAGTTTGTCTCTTGAGACAACCACATATTGATAATGTGTCCCTGTGCAGGTGGTAGCACAACGCTTGAGTCCACAACCTCTCCACGTCAAGACTCGAGACATTCTCTAATTTCTGCTTTTCCAGGATGTCTTCATTGGAAACTTGGAAACAACAGTGGCAACAATGGTATTAAAACTTCTCCTCAAAACTTGGCTGTCCCTAGGGTTTCTTTCCAGAACCAGCTCTGCCCTAAATCCTAATCACCATGCTAGCACTCCCCTGAGCGCGAGGACTGCAGCCTTCCCCAGCCACTGTCGGCTACGTTCACCATCATTCCTCTGACACACACCACCTTCCCCCGCAGTACAGCAATCACAGGGAGCAGAGGGAAGGCAGCAGGCAGAAACTTAATTTGGAACGGTATTCTTTCCCTCTCCCGATTCCTTTAAGATCAGGATATGCAGCATTAGCAACAGGAACACATCATCTATACTATTGCAATACCTAGCGTTGTTCTTATTCAGTAAATAACTATTTTCTAAAGATATTTAGAGATATTCTGAGATATTTTCTAAAGAATTCTGTTACTGTATGTTGCAGTGTAGTGCTGGGAAGGAGATTAACCCCTGGAGTACCTTCCAAAACCCTTCTATTAATACACCTTTAGAGTGGAAAGCTCTGTTGTTGTCTCTCCAACTGGGACAAACAGGAGAGCTCTACCCTTTCATTAGGGTTTTGCCTTCAAGATGAGCCATGGTGTCTGTTGCTGAGGTGGCATGATCTTGGGCATCTGTGATATTCAAGATAATCATAAAAACAAAGTGTGGAATTGTAAGGGCTGAGATATTTTCTAAAGGATCCTGTGACACAGGCTCTTCAAACCTATGGACAAGGAATTATGCCAAGTAGCTACATAAAATTTCAGGATAAAAACACTAATAGCCCTTTAGTCACCAGTCACTCCTGAATTTGAACTTCTGACTTCTTACTTATCCCAACCTCTGAAATATTTGCTGGAATTTTATTGTCAGAATCCCGCTGCCACTATAGAAATCCCAACTTAATACATGAGGCAGGCACTGTGGAATTTGCTGACCATGGAGTCACCATGGTCACTGGAGTTTAGCTGCGTTTTAAGCTTGTGCAATTTCAGTCCTTTTTCATTAAAAAAAACAACCCAAAAAACCCGTACACATATCTACATATGTGAAAATCAGAAAACCTTTTAACTCTGGTGGCATTTTGCTGAATTATAACAGCCATAGACTGAACACAAAGGAAATTTGGAATTTCTTCTATTCAGTACCAGGGTGAGATTCTGTGGGAGAGTTGTCTCTCACTAGGGGCAACTTGGTCAATAATATCATCAGACCAGAGGTGTCCAGTGTACAGTACTATTGTGAACAGTTAAATGAAAAAAAAAAATCACAAAAGGAAGCAAATAATGACAATAATGTGGAAGCTTCACGGGCACTTATGTTCAAGGGAGACTACCAAGAAAAATTACCTATGTTTCTGAATAGTGCTTTCTGCAGTATCGAGCTTACCTGCTCTTCAATGGTAATTTGTACCAAGCAGGGACTGATTATTTTGGGATCTTTTGGTATCCATGATGTAAGAAAGGCATGGATACTCCAAGCTGGTGAACTGGTTTAAAAAAAATAGCAGAAAAGGTAATAGTAACCTTATGGCCTTTCCAATGCTGGGAACCCCAGGGGATGCAGCATCAGATGATTCCCTTCATGTTGATCAAGGTATGCTGTGCAAATCACCTCCCTGATGATGACCAGCAGTGTCGCTGTTCTCATCTGTACAGGATCTTTTCAAGCAAGCAAAGTTCTCAATCTGCTACCCGCACAATACTGAACTTTATAGATGGTACACCAAGGTTTGCTGGGAGCATCAATGCTCTTACACATCTGCCTAGAGATGAGCTCATACAGGTGGTATTGTTAAATGCAGTATATATGAATGTCATGGTATGTGCTCAGGTTATACAGCAGTCACTCACATTAAATCATACACGTTAAACTCTAGTGAGATTCTGCTTGAAGTCACTGTCCCCTCGTTCCGGTGTCTTCTGCAGTGGCCCATTACAAATACTTTTCTCAGAGTTTCTCTGGACTTTTTTCACATTCTATAGAATAAGGAGATGAAGGAGAAGGCAAAAGAGGGCAACATAAAGAATCTGTCAGATCGTATTAACAGGATCAAAGAGAGGCGAGGTAAGGGCTCAGACTCAATAGGTGTGATACATGTCTACATAGCATATCAAAAAGCAGAGACACATGACATGGGGTGGGAAAAGAAGAATGAATGAATGGATGGATGAATGAATAGATGAATGAATGAAAGAAAATTATTCCCTTTAATGACAAGACCGAGTGAAGTTGTTTAACTTTCTGTACTATAAACCTAGAATATTGTTCGCTGACCCATATGCTTTTATACACACTACCTTTGTAGTTTAGCTGTGAAGGTCTAATAATACAAGCAAAGAAAGGTACATAGAAAGAGGTTTTGTCTTGCATTCAATACAACTGCTGGAATGAAAAAAAAAAATTTTAAAAAATATTTCTAGGTACATGTATTTTCTGAAGTCTCTGCTGAACTGACATGTTCTGAAAAACTTAAACCTCTGGTTGCTCCAGTAAGAGGCATTCCAGGTATGTGACTAATAAGCTTAGCATGAAATACATTATTATTATTACTACT
>VZTU01033053.1:2242-39127 GCA_013400835.1 Zapornia atra
CAAAACCAAAATAGTTTAAAATTATGCTCAAGTGTTCTGCCATGTAATTATTAATATATCAGAAATTATTTCAGACACTTTGTTTTTCTAAGTCAAATTAGTTTTTTCTTTTTTAGCCCAGAGGAATAACCTAAAATCCTTTTCTTATTTTGAGCAGAGAAGAGAGAACTGACTCCAAAGGAAACAGTAAGTTGGGCAATGACTCCATAAGGTGTGCATGATAAAACTGCACCACTGGATGGGGTTTTTTGGGGGGTTTTTTGCTTTATTTTGTTTTTTTCCTGAAACTCAAGCAGGGGGCTTACCAGAAAGATATTTTTTTCCATTTTCCCCCTCTCTTTATTTTTACTTTAATCTAACTCTTCTGCCTAGAGCTTTCTCTGGTTCCTCTCCCCATCCACTCATCTTGGCACTCCAGAGTAGCAGTACACTCTACCCATATGCCCAGAGACAGGTGCTTCGTGCACTCCCAGGATGCTAAACTTATTAATATTAAGGACAACGGTGCTATGCATCTTCTTGTTGTTGTAAGTTTGGGGGTTTTTTTTGCTGGAGAGATGTCAGATCTGTCTCAGTGATATAGCTTTAAGTGGAGCAGTGAGTGTAAAATTGTTATTCTGAGTGAAAATATGGAACATGCAGCATTGCCTGAGACAGCTATTAATGTTCTGTTTACTGGCTCCTGGGAGATGAAGCATCTCCATCTTTTCCAAAGATAACTGAATGCAGAATATCTGAGAGATTAACTAGGAAAGACCAGAAAAAATCTGCAAATAAACATACAATAAGAAATGTAAGACAGAGTATAAAAATTAAATCATCTGTGAAAGAGCAAACTTGAAAGGAAAATAAAAGGAGAAAGGAAGGCACCAGAAACATCAAGTCAGGTATGTGTTAATACTCATAGGTGTACGATATCCAGCTGAGTGACAGTAATGCAATATACAGTTACATCCTTGCTTTCCATTCAAAGTCTTTCACTGAACAAGCATGTACTCTTGACTATACATTGTGACTGATATATTCGGTGCTTGTTTCTTCTCTTATCTTCTGCAGCTTCTTTTTCTTTTGACACTTAAAAGGACTATTTTTAGTGTTTTGAAGCAAACAACTAATGCTTCCCTTCGCTGCTATTTTGCTAAGATTCCTCAGCCTGGGATAGATGCTTTACACCTCAGACACGTACAGAGCTCCTGTCCTGAGAAGGAGAGGAGGCATTTTCCCACAAATCCCTTTAGCTATCACAAAAACAAAGGTCAGAAAATTGTAAGTCCTTCTTCCAGCATTTTCCAGCTGCTACATGTGATCTGTGTAGTCTTAGTGATGGCAGCATCCAGCTCCCACGTTTGCAGCAGCTTGTGATATTGACATTTTAGTCTGATTTTGCTAGCATAACTCATCACAAGCTGATGATTTTGAATATTAAAGCTGAGAGCTTTAGAGAGAAATAATTTGTTGCAACAACTTGTAAAGAGCTAATATTTTATATCCATGGCTTTTATTCACAGGGTAGGTAATGAAGTAAACATCTATTTCCTTCTACCAGTGAACAATGTGGATAAATGTTTGCATCCTGGCAAAGTGCAGCAATCAATAATGAGGTAATCAATACACAGCAACTGCATGGAGATTCTTTGGTTTAGATCTCCATGTATGTGAATTTTTCCCTTAACTTATATCTCTCTGTATAGTACCTATAAAACATATACATAAATGCGTGTGTACATCCATGTGTAGTCATAAAAATAGGTGGTTACTAAATTTGACCTTTGAAACTTTTTTTAATATAATTTCTGTAGCTTTAGCTTAATGTATATTCTGGTGGCTAAATATCTCTGTATGTTTTAGCTATATGCTATCCCCAACAGCAACCAAAACAAGCTATTCCTTTTTCTACATTTGCAAATTCAATCAAAGCAGAAAATATCCTGAAAGCCAAACCAAATCCAGGTTGCAGTAAGCTTAATAGTAGTATGTAGCTAGACAGCTAGCAATTGAGTAGTCTAAAGCATAAATCTACATTTTTGCACTGAGTTACCCTGAAAATTATCAAGATACTGATGTGCAAGCTTATTTTCAGTGAAGTAGGGGGAATGAATATTAGACTAACTGTATGCATTAATAAATGTGTTATATTAAAATGCACTTTTTGTTTATTGATATATAGCAATTATTTTACAAAGTTACTGTGTGCATTCAGAAGAAAGCAGTAAACCAAAATTAAATATTCATAACAACACAGTGATCCATTAAGCATTATATTTAAATTGAAAGCTATCTTGCCTTTCTTCTTTATAAATAACAACAAGAGAAAACCTTGAAAGCAGAACAAAGAAATAAAAACAAAAATGAAAGAGCAGATTAAAGCAATTTTGCATTAGGAAAAAGTGAAATAGAAGATGATTTTAATTACTATTAATAGTGGAACAGATTAATTCTTTAGACTATCCATGACACTTTGGTATCATAGTGATAAGTTAAGGATCAAGCTATTAAATATCTATAATTGACTTTAAGTTTCTTTTAGTAAATTCTTCAGCAGATATACTTAACGTATCTAAGTAAAACAGATCTATCAGCACCACTTTTGTATGATAACTTAAGGACCTTTGGCCAAGCTAAGAATTAATTTGACTCATGGTGGGATTGCCAGCATGCTTTGATTTGTTAGAAGAGCTGAATTTTCAACTGGATCTTTGAAATTTACAGCAGGAGCAAAAAGGGAGCTGAGTAGATAGTTGCCTCTGGGTAGTTAGAAGTGAGGCTAAGGCTGCCTGGTATAGAAGTTTCTACTTATATTCCACAGTTATGTAAGTATTTCAGTTCATCTTTCTGTCCTTTCTTAAATTATAAATTTGAATTAGGACAAAGTAATGAGGGTTAATTAATTAAATAGGCTTATGAAATCACTTAATTTTATTGCACTGAAAAAAGATCATTACCACCACAGTTCCTTTGCCAGAATAGAGGATGCTCTGAGTCTTACAATATCTACTGACTTTCTGTGGTAGTGCGGGATTTCAGGAACTGCAAAGACATTATCCTTGCCCATTTTTACCACTGCTGTACTTTATCATACTTAGGAGTTACATTTGTAGGTGTCATGTGTTGGGTAAGCAGGCTTTGAAATTACAGTTTCACTTTCCGCAGGGAAAGAAGTTTCAAGTGATTCAGATTCACAGGTTCACAGAATGGCCAGGGTTAGGAGGAACCTCTGGAGTCCAACCCCCTGCTAAAGCAGGTTCACCTACAGCAAGTTACATAGGATCGCAACCAGACATTGAATGTCTTCAGAGAAGGAGACTCGACAACCTTTCTGGGCAGCCTGTCCCAGAGCTGTCACCCTCAGGGTGAAAAAGTTTTTCCTCATGTTCAGGTGGAACTTCCTGTGTTCCAGTTTGTACTCATTTCCCCTTCTCCTGTCACTGGGAAGAGTCTGTCCACTTCCTCTTGGCATCTGTCCTTTAGATATTTGCAAGCATTAATCAGTTTTCCTCTCAGTTTTCTCCAGGCTAAACAGATACAATCTCTCTCAGTCTTTCCTCACAAAAGAGATGCTGCAGTTCCCTTGTCTTCTTTGTAGCTCTCCCCTGGACTTTACCCAGTAGTTCCCTGTCTTTCCTGAACTCGGGAGTCCAGAAATGGCTCCAAAACTCCAGATGTGGCCTCATCAGGGCAGAGGGTGAGGATAACCTCCCTTGACCTGCTAGCAACAGCCTTCTTAATACACCCCAGGACACCACTGGCCTTCTTGGCCATGTTGGCTCATGGAGAGCTTGTTGTCCACCAGGACTCCCAGGTCCTTCTCTGCAGAGTGGTTTCCCAGAAGGTCAAACCATAACCTGTACTGGTGCCTGGGGTTATTTTTCCCTAGAAGCAGGACCCTACGCTTGCCTTTGTTGAATTTCATATGGTTGCTCTTCTCCCAGTTTTCCAGCCTGTTCAGGTCTTGCTGAATGGCAACACAGCCTTACGGTGTGTTGGCCACTCCTCCTAGTTTTGTGTCAGCAAATCTGTTGAGGGTATGCTCTGTCCCCTCATCCAGGTCCTTGATGAATATGTTGAATAAGACAGGACTAAGCACTGACCCCTGGGGCACACCATTGGCTACAGGACTCCAACTCGACTCTATGCTGTTTATCAAACCATCTGGGCTCTGCCATTCAGCCAGTTCTCACGCTCCCTTTCCTGTCAATGTGATCTTTCAGTCACTTCTATTTTGTAGCTAAAGATAAAAAGGAGGCTTTTAGAGAAATGTTGATCTAACCAACACAAGGTGGTGCTTGAAACTAAAGTGACCTCTGTTGTGGGCAAAATACATTGTTATAAACTGTGTTTGTGTTCTGTGGTACTGAGCTAACGAGTAGTTAATGAACCTAGCCCTAGTCCCTTCTCTTACAGTCGACTATACCATTTGATGGTAAAATCCAGATTTTTTTTCCCCCTGATTTCCTTCCTGTGTTTTGAATTCTGTGGTTTTGCCCAGTTTCGATACAGGAGAGGTGCTGCGCCTTCTGCTTGACCAGACCCATACAACCTAACACTCTCCTGAGATGCAGGGCATGCATTTAAGTTTAGCATGGATGGTAACTTTTCCTTCTTGGGTTAATGATTTAACTAGTTCTATAGCCAAAGCTTGAAGCCAGTATAATGTATCCCAGCTCTGGTTTTGAGTCAGTGTACATTGTACAGGACAGAAAGATGTCCACATCTTTTTATGTATACCTTGAGAAGAGCTTGTGGAAGAGCTTTTGGGGAATTTGGGTAAAAGGATACCTTCTTTGTGATTCCCAGACTTTTTAGGAGGCTGCAGTTGTCAGTGCAATTTAGTTTTCTGGTGAAATCACAGCTTTATTGGGATTATTTCTTTGAATCATGTTCTAAAATCCCTCTAAGTGCTACTGCTGATAGCCTTATGTTTGCCTGAGTCCTCCCCTAGATGAGTAATTGCAGAGCAGTACTCTGACTGGGGTACTCTTGGGCGTGACCAGAAGCAGACTTTGTGAAATGGAGAGTGTTGAAAATGGAGACACTCAGAGGCCTGAAGAATCAATTCAAGTAGGTGACGTTAAAAGGAAGTTTTGAACTTGGTTCTCTAACCCATTAGTTCCATCAGCACCTGCATGATATCTGGATCTCCACTGTTCAGGAATACTTCAGTGTAAACTCCCTGGTTACTTTCTATTGCAGTATTTTATGTAGCATAAAATATCAGACACTACTTATTATTTTTTAATATGACCAGGATTTTTTTTTTCTTTTTCTCTAACATATAAAAGTCTCATTCAACTTAATCTGATGAATGATTTTCCTGACACACCAAGTTAATTGCATAAAGTTTCATTAAACATGAGGCTTTATTTCGTAACACTAACATCCAACTATCCAAAAGGGAAAAAGTCAGAGTCCTGGAGTCAAGTTCTTTCAAAATGTCAATCTAATGAAAATAGCATACTAAAAATAAACAAAAGAGTGTTGATCTGTGGGCTTCTTACTCTGTATTCAAATATTTTATACTCCTGGGTACCAGAAGTCTGACTCTAAGACACAGTAATGAGATCTGACATAAGTAGACAGGTACGCTGTAATGAGGAATAATTGGCTATAATGTGTACTCAGTGGAAACTGCAATTGTACAGAATAAAATGTATTTTGCACTCAAGAAAGTATTAGTAGAAACTTTGTAATCTGTGAAATGTCATCTAGAGCCACAGGACACCATAAACAACATCAAAAAACTTTGCAACACTCATTATAAAGAAAAAAATAAGTTGACAAGAATAAAAATAGTTACTATATTAAACCAGTACATAATACAACATCTATATGATTTATGAGTGGAGTTCTTTTGAAAATATGATCAAAGAAAAAAGGTGGATTATACTCTGCAATAAATCTCATATACATTTTTTAATTTGACAGGAAATGTTTAAAATGCAGTCAATACATTTTTGTGGGTTTTTTTTTACACTGGACAAGAATAACAGGATTTCTCAAGGTCATTGATGGTTTATAGTTCTGCTCCTGCCAATTCTATGCTACAATCAGAGAAAGCTTGCCTGGCTCAGACCCTATTCAGTCATGTCACTGAGGGTGAGATTCATCTGGCCAAATCTAGACATCTCTTTGTACATGTGGCTAGTGATCTAAAACTCTCTTTATAATCAAAGGAGAGATTGACATCTCTAGGGTGCAATTCATCTCCTCCAGAAGCAGATGCTTAAAGTAGGTCATATGAATCATGCCCTACAGTGTCTCTTTCTTTCTACTAATTATGAGGGGATCATAGAGGGGGAAGGTCACAGGTAGGTACCTCTGCAGTAGATATCTAAAGATAGGTGAGATGAAAAGCACCCAAATGTCCACCCACGGGAATAAGTGATTGTACTAGATGGCTATTTATCACCACTTCCAGCGTGAGCAGATTTTCGGTGAAGTTTGTGCAGCCTTGACAAGTAACCTGCAGAAGTCCTTTCATGTATTAAAGGGCATGAAAATACTGATTAGAAACACATGATAGTGTTTCTAATTATAAATGAGAAATTTGTTGACACAAGTGCTGTTGTAATGAAAAAAGTTAAATTGTCATAGTATGGTCATCTCAGCAACTAATGAATTGTTGGTGTTGTCTCATCAAAACTTTATGATATAGAACAATAGCTCTACAGGTCAAATTGATTGTTAGGTTTTCTGAAACTGTTGGGCTTTTATTATATGAAGCAATAAAAATGTTTGCATTGTGGTGTAAAAATGTACTACATGCTCTTAAACGCAAAATTTAAGGCATTTTCCCACATTCATGCCTTCTAACAGGAAAAAAAATGCAAGGGCTTATTGAAAGATGCAAGTATTTACGAAGTCCATTATCTCTTTATTCACAGAATTCTTAGTAGAATTAACTGAAGAAATGTTTACTACTGTGCTGACAACTGTGGATTGAAATTGTAAGTATTTATGGCTGATGAGAGAGTCTGCCTCTACTTTGGCAACAGCATGTGACTGTGGTGGAAGGGCTGGTCTCTGTGTCTGCCACAGACTCTCTTATTTCTCTGGCTGAATGATATTAAGGAACACGTGCAAGTTCATATAAGGCTGTAAGGTAGGAGAACAAATTCCTAGCTCCTACGCCATTTACTTGATTCTGAAGTTTCACCCTGCAGCTTTCTACCTGTGCGTGTTTTCAGGGAGAGATGCAGGTTGGCCACTGACATGGGGTGCCATGGGCAGGGTGGGGGAGCCTCAGAGGGCAGAGATGGGGTGTTGGACTGCAGGCAGGGTGGGGGAACCCCCATGGAGGAGGATCAGAGACAGTCAGGGCCTGGCACATTTATTTCCTTGTCAGTGTATTAATTTATTGCACTAACCTTTTGTCAAAAATCAATTTTATGTTTTGTGTAACTAATGAATCAGTCTTACAGTGTGCTAAAAGTTTTTGCCTATAATTACCTCAAATTAAATTTAATAACCTTAATGGAATTAATTTCTGTTATTACGCTGCTTTCAGATTTGTTCGCTTTTTTTTTGGTGGAGTTTGCACACACAAAGGCTGCAGTCACTCAAATATACTGAATTCAGGCTAATATCTCTTCTGAAAACAATCCTTACATGTTTTACCCCACAGATGCTTTTAACTTTTGATGTTTACAAGAGCGAATCCTCAGAGGTTAATCTATCATTCCACAAACAGCTTAAGAAAAATCCAGGATGAGAACAGAATTGTGTGTCAGACTTTGAAAAGAGGTCTTTGCAAACAGTATGAGGTCAAAAGGCACCCTTGCTTGTTTCCATGTTGTATTTGCATAACCAGTCTCTCCTACATTGCAAAAGTTATTAAGCATTTATTCTTAAAATATACATGCATAGTATTTTCTTTCATTTCCTTTACAACTATTTTTTCTAAAACAACTTTTAGCATAATGACAATATTCTGCCACTGGCCTGGACAGGCGTGGCCTCAGCTGGGTTAAAAACTGGCTGGATGGCCCTGGCTGAAGGGTGGTGGTTAATGGATCCAAATCCAGCTGGAGGCCAGTCACAAGTGGTGTTCCCCAGGGCTCAGTCCTGGGTACAGTTCTGTTCAATATCTTTACCATGACCTGGATGAAGGGATTGAATGTTCCCTCAGTAAGTTTGCAGATGACACTAAGATGGGGAGGAAGTGTTGATCTGCTTGAGGGTAGGAAGGCTCTTCAGAGGGACCTGAACAGACTGGACTGATGGGCTGAGACCAATGGGATGATTATAAACAGACAGATGACAGGAGAAGATAATTATTTTTTGGGTGTTGTTTGTTGTACTTAAATGGATGGTAAGAACATTATACAATGGAAGTGTAGTGGAGAAACAGAAATGAAAAGTAAAAATGACCACTAGAAAAAGCTGGATAATAAATGTAATCAAATTAACCTGAGTGACACTGCTAATAATTTTTCTCTCATTGCCAATGGTCTTTTTTGTTAGAGCTAGGTATGAAACTCAATTCTGTTATAAATTAATGTGGAGAGAGAACGTCTGATTCTTGGAGATTATCCTTCAGCAGAGTGTGTTACCATTTGATACACATTTCTCAGTGACAATAACAGAGGCTGCATATCTAAATCCCCATTTGCCATCTATTGTCATTACTAAGTACTATCAATTACAAAGCACTTTATTGCACAGGCTATTCAGCCTGGAAACTTTGAATTTAAATATTTTATTTATAAACTTGCACACAAACACAGGCATCCTATTTTAAGCAGAATTCCCCTAAAATGACAAGAAAAGTTTTCATAACAGTCAGATGTCTATTTGCGAAATCCTCATAACAGTTTGCCTTGAGTTTGACAATTTAAAATGAAAATAAATTGGGCTCATTTCACTAGGAAAACAGCAGCAGTTCCCCAAATATGCTGTGGTAGCTATGCCAGCAGAAATATTCACTTCATGTGGAGGACAAGTGTAGCATTATTTAATTCTCTCTCCAGTTAATTCTCTGTATCATCAAGGCAGTTATAGTACTGCCTTCCCTCCATGATTTTCATCAACTCACCAGAAAGTAGCAGGAAGGGGGCTTCAGTTTTAGCTTAATAAAGACCCCTTCAAGAGTCACCAAATTAATTTGGGGTTTCTGGTCAAACCCAGTTTTGTGGCTTGTGCTGCTTCCCAAAACACTGAGAGGCTTTTGAATGATCTGGATTCTAGCAAGTCCTTCTGAGATACATCTGTGTTGATCAACTTTTTCTTTTTCAAAGGTGATGTAGAACATAATGCTCTAAAGACAGTATTTAATACTCGGTATGGGCTGTCTGACTGCATTATTAGGATATTAGTAAAATGAACTTCAGCATCTCAAATTAAGCATCTTGTTTAACTTAGTCATACCTAATCATACTTCCTATGTTCACTTTAGAAATAGGTTATTCCAGCAGGCAATTAATTTCACAAAAAAAAGCACGTGTCTTGGTTTCTGAGAGACATCTCCTTCAACTTTGTTTAGAGCATATGTGTAACTTTTAAATAGGTATTTTAGGTGAGATGAGTTCTTTCAAGTGCTCTGAGGAAATGAAGATAACAGTGAGAGAGAAAAGCTATCAGAACTTTGCTTTTATTTACAAAAGTGTCTGTTTCCAGAAAGTTAGGAAAATTGACATTGCTCGTTTGCAAGCTCAATGGTTTTATATCTCTGAGAACTCATAAAATAACTGTTCTCTTCAAGAACATCAAAAGATGCACAGAGGCAGTCAACTGCAAAGTAAAAGGAAATAACACAGGTGGTCTCTTGTTTACAAACAATCAAAAACTGTAGGAGAGGGAGGAAGGTATTTAATATTTTCGCTCTGGTATTATTATGCTGCTAGTAGACGAAAGACTGGATGAAATTCATACTGTACTTCAGAAGGATGATCAGTGATGGCATGATGCTGCATATTCAGTTTAGGATTGTGAAAGTGAAATTCACACACTTAGAGAATGCCCTAGAGAATCTATAAATTTTCTTTACTAGTCGTGAATATTAATATTCACAGAGATATACTTCATATCTTTGCTTGGTGGACACTGTCACAGAAAGTTTCTGATATAAAAAGTTCTCCTTATCTCAAAGGCACTAAAAATAGAAAAGGATCACGGTTTCAAAGGATGCTTTTTAAAGTAAAATACGTGTCCAGAACTGTCTGAGCAATGTTTCCCTACCTGGTTACTCAGCTCTGTCCAGGCAGAACATCTTACAGATTCTAAGAAATAGTGGAATTGAAATAAAAAGTCTGCTAAGTGCAATTTGAAACTTTAGTTGATGTAGCTGACCAGTTTATTTTGAAATATGATGAACAGGTACAAGAATATTAAAAGTCTCAATGTAAAGTTCACAGAAATATAAGAAGCAATATATCCATATGTTTGGGTTAATTCTCTTTTGTATCTGAATCTGAGGGTTTTTTCATTTACAAAAACCTGTTTCTCTTGTTGCTTCTCTAATCACACCTACTTTCAGTATTAAGGGCTTATTTTGCTGTTGCAAATATTCTTACTGTAAGAAAAAAAAGCACAAAAAAATTTGCCTAAACACTGTGATCGAGTTTCATAAACTCAGAGCACCATACAAGACTAGATGGTAGAAATTGTTAGTAAATTCAGTTTTCTATACCTCAGAGACTGACTTTGAACATCCCTTACAAGATCGGAAATCTAGCATATAGTTCTACACAAGTATGCAAAATCGTGCTTTGCAGTAATTTGGAACAGTCTCTTTCTAAAATTGGAGTATGAAGGTTGGATATAACATAAGAAAGCAGAGAAAAATCTTTAGTGATGCATGAAAGTTGTTGTTTTTGTACAGGAGGAAGGAGAATTGTTCATATGAAATTAATTGCATTGGTGAATTGAAACCTGCTTGGCAATATTGACCTTGAGACTCATCAAGGACAACAGAAAGGTATTTCTTGGGTGGGTGGTTTGCTATGAACAGTTTCTTTTAACTAATGCTCCAAGTAAAGATAAACATATAGTTCTCATGATTTAAACTGAAAATTAACATAACTATATCCACAGTGACACAGGGATCAGCTGTTTATCCATCTCTGTTCAGAAGGAATTAAATCTTGCTTGAGAGTCTTAATATAGGAAATTTACAGGTTCACGTCTTTGACTGTTTTGGGAAAAATCTATTTTGCTTTAGATGAGGCAGAAATAAAAGGAGAAAGGATTTTGAGTAAGGATTTGGGGAAAAAAGTGTGGGTGTTGGCAAAATATCTCATTAGCAAATAAATTGATTATATAAAGTATTAGTGTCCACAAGTATTTTTGTAACCAATAATTGCCTCTTTTCTGCACAGTTAGGGAGAGAGGGTAATTTTTAAGAGTATGGTAATTTTAGAATTTTAGTGGGAACTGAGACAATGTCACTAATTAAAAAAAAAAAAAAGAAAAAAAAAGAAAAAGTTTGTCTTTGTCCTCTATCCCTAAGAATCTTTGATGCTCCAAAATCTTGTCAGTTTATATAGGTTATCACATTCTTCTTGCTACACGTGGAATTGATAAATAGGTAAGTATTAACAATATGCACCACTGCGGATAGTGATTCTTCTGAAACATTGGCATCTTTTATATTTGAGTAAAATAAGTAGGTTTTTCACCTGAATTGCTTTTTAATAAGAATAAGCAAAAGTTCTTTTACTTCATAGCTTTCAATTGACCAGACTATTTATTTTCTTTTCAGCTGCAGCCAACATGGCTTAAACCATGCTACATTTTGGGTTATCTCCTTATTATCCCCTTTCTTTCTTCTGTCATTTGAAGAAGCCTGTACCATTCTGATCATGAATTTGCTGGCAACCACCATATCCGATCCCAGCTGCACTGGGACAAACTTCAAGCAGTTCTGTTTGAATTATCATCAATAGATTCACATACTCATTCAGACTTCTGCAAATCTTTTAATAGTCTTCCCTTTTCTTTATCCCTCCCACACAGACCTTCCATTTACTCTTCTCCAAATTTTTATCTTACTTTTTATTTCAAATGTAAAACTTACATCCTTCGTAAAGAAACCTTCTGTGAATTTAGTCTGCTTTGGCTTTTTGTATGGTATAAAAAATAGGAAAGACCTATTAATGTGGCTTAAAATCTGTGTGAGGAAGGACTAAAGGATATTGCTGATTCTGTGGAATTTTCTCAGCTGAATACTGTGCAGTAGTGCTCTGAAGGATTAGGGTGGATATCTCATGAGTTTAAGGAAACAGTGCTAGGCAAATGTTTCTTGGGACAACCTCTGTGTTCTCCAGCAGGGAAAGACAGGGATTCACAGAATGTAACTTTGGGTCTTCAGGACAGGAGGATGGTTACAGTAAAACCTGTGTGGCCATGCAGAGGAGGAGGATATACTTCCATAGTTTGGTTTAGGGCAGAAGACTCCTTATGTTACCTGAATTGCCTTCTGGAGGAGCTCATTGCTCTGCTGACCACAGAAAGAGACTTGCCTTAGGCACAAGGATTAAATGGAAAAAGACCAGCAGCGTGGTCCTGTGCTCCAAGCACAGATTACTTGTGGGTCTTGTGGATGCTATGTTTTTCATAGCTATTTACTCTCATTTGCTTACTGGTGCTATTTTTCTGGCTAAATTGGCGTAGCTCTGCTGGGTTCAGTGAAGTTTTGCTAATTCATAGGAGCTGTGGCTCTAGCCTGTGTAGTACTGGGAGTACTTTTCTGTGGGTGCCTCAAGTGTTCAGATACCTTTTTCTCTATCATTAGCAACGTTAGAACAAGGCTCAATCTGGTATCGGACTTGAAGGCACCTTCATCTGTGCTGACTAGTTGATATCAGCCATTTATCAAAGTATCTGTTGCTGCTGCAGGCAGCAGAACTTCACTCGTTCTTTTTAGCAGTTCTCACTGCCTCTGTGCCATTCCTGTTCCTGCTGTTAAATAGGAGAGTTTCCCCTAAACCCTCAAATCTTGAAACACTTCATCTCACTGATGTCTTTAAAGAACTGGGGAAAGAAAGGAAACAATTTCATTGAGGACACTTTCTTACTTGCAAACTCTAAAAGTTAACTCTGTGTCTTTGTTTTGAACTGTCAGAGTTGATGAGAAAAAGATATGTAAGATTTTAAAAGCTGTCTAGGATGATTAAGACATTCAGTAGTCATTAAAATTAATGGTAGTTATGCCTTTACTACAGACATATCTGAAAATCACATCCATATATACTTTTAGAGTTCATTACCCAGAACTGCTTTGTGTTGTGGTCTCAGTAAACATTTCTTCCCAGTTTCTGTCCCCAATTATAACCATAAATAATAGATGGATTGTTTTACTGCATATATTATTTGTGTATCAATCAACAGGTACCCAAATTCACAAATTACTTTTACATAACTTAAGACATCTGATTTATTCAGACTCTTTTAAGAAATACCAGACATATTTTTCTATTCACCAGAGGATCACAGCCTGCTGGAGAATTTGTATACTGTGCATTTGCATACCTACCGATCCCTTTGCATTCCACCTTAGCTAATAATAAGAGATATTTAATTTTATTTTATTTCATCTCACTTCTTCTTTGTGTGTGTGTGTGTGTGTGTGTGCGCGCTTCCCTCTTTCCACCTGTTTTTCTCTTCATATTAGCACAGCGGTTGATTTACATTTTAAAAGCAAGTTTTCTTTTGAAACTCTCTATGGGAAAAAGAAGAATTCTTTTTGTGTTCCTGAGTTGCATTTCCTTTGCAGGTAGATAAATGGCAAATGTGGAGAAACTAGAAAAAAATAAAGGCATTGACTTTGATTTGTTTTGCAGTTTTTACATCTCCAAAAAGATTTTGATCTTTCTGTTCCAATAAAAGGGTTCAGTGCCTCTCAGTAAACACATCGGTACCTTATGGGAAGGCATAACACTACGTAACATTCAGACTAGCTCCTTTTCTGAGTGTTCCAGAGTGCTTTGAAAAAATACCATAGGATTATCAACAACCACAATACTTCCTATGTTTACATAAGATTTCTATTGTTTGGGGTACAGGCTTTTAAAATTAATCCATTTAGGGCTGAATCTTGCAATTAGTATGGAAACAAAGACCACTCAATCTGATTCTTAAAAATCACATCAATGATTCTAATTTGTCCCTATTTTGTAAGGGACAATGTATAGTGATCAGCATTAGCTTGTTATTACATTGATCTTTCCCACTTTTCCACCCATTCTTCTTCCCTCCATGTTCACATGTGGTCTCAGACTGTAAGCTCTTTGGGTCAGCAAATGTAAGGGAAAGCATGGAGTACAGTGGGGTCAAGGTTTGTGGCACCTGCTATCTCAGTAAAAATAGCAGAGAAAGTGCTCCTGATAAAAACTATAGATGATCAGGTTTGTTCTTATTCCCCAAGATAATTCTGGCCCTGTATTTTCCTAGCACTTTAAATACTTTTCTTTCTTTAACTTCTTTCCTAGTTTTATGGTTTACAGTCAATAAATAACTTCTACTTTATTCTTTTATTTAAATCTAAATTTAAATTATAGTCTGAAGTGCCAAACACTGGTGTGGTTTTTTTTTTCCTTTTTTAAGGTAGCACAAATTGAAATACATAAACATGAATTTGCTTTTCCTCTGCATTGCATTGGTTTCCTGAGAACTTGCAAATAGATCTGGATTCAAATATGATTTTTTTTCTTTTTCTATATTTAAATGCTTCTGCCATCTTTCTACTTAAGTTAAAAAACTGACAGTCTGTATAATCATTTTGCATTTTAGAGAGTTCAAACAACTCTTGTTACCTCACCTCCCATGCTTCTTTTTAGACCAGCAAAAGTGCTAGAATTGAATCTGTGTCCACACAAATCCAATTAAAATCAACCATGAATATCAAAGACTTCAGTTAGGACCAGTGAATCAGACTTGAAAAGCTACACATGTTGCTGGCACAAATAGTCAAAGGCCTTCTTCACTGCAGTGCATGTGCCTATAAAATCCACGTACCTCTGGGTTCTGGATAAACTGAACTCATTGTCAGCAGTTTATTTGGGGTAAACACTGCAAACCCTGGAACTCCAGACCACTCCGTATCTTTCATATTTCTTTTCTGTATCCTGAAATGACCCCTCTGGTCTGTCTGCTAATAAAATCTGTAGTATTTGTGCCTTTGGAGCTGCTCTTTTTTCAGTTATCTGGTCTCCTGTGTTGACCAGTATGACACATATGGGGTATAACAAGTATCCTATGTGTCATATTCATATTGAGCATTACTGCAAAGGCTTTTGCATTTGTAAAGAATAGTTGGAGCTGTAGAAACAGACCATTTTCATAGCATCATAGAGTAACTAAGGGTGAAACAGACCTCAGGAGTTTTCTAGTTCAGCTTTGTGCTCAAATCAAGGTCAATTATAAGCAGGTTGCTCAGAGTAGGCCCTTATCCAGTCTGGTCTTGCAGACTTCTAAACTGAAGACTGCACAACTTCTCCGAGCAATCCACTCAGCTGCTGGACTGTCCTTATGGGGAAAATGTTTCTCTTCATATCTATTCCGAACATCTCATTTCAATTTGTGCTGATCATTAAGGGCTACGAATATGATTAAGGGCCTGGAGCATCTCCTCTATGAGGACAGGCTGAGAGAGCTGGGACTGTTCCGTCTAGAGAAAAGAAGACTTAGGGGGGACCTAATTAATGTTTATAAATATCTTAGGCAGGGGATGAAGGGGGAATCGGCCAGTCCCTTTTCAGTGGTTTGTGGGGACAGGACTAGGGGCAATGGCTGCAAGTTGGAGCACAGGAAGTTCCGCACCAACATGCAAAAGAAATTTTTCACAGTGAGGGTGACAGAGCAGTGGAATAGGCTGCCCAGGGAGGTGGTGGAGTCTCCATCTCTGGAGATATTCAAGACACATCTGGACGTCTATCTATGTAATATGAGCTAGGGAGCCTTCTTTGGCAGGGGGGTTGGACCCGATGATCTCTCGAGGTCCCTTCCAACCCCTATGATTCTGTGATTCTGTGATTTGCACACCCTTTCAGCATAAACAACAGGCACTGTGAAGATTTTGGCTCCATCTTACTGATGATGTCTTTCTAGGTGCTGTAGAGCATAAAGGCTGACATAAGAGCCTTCTCTTTCCAGGATGAGTTGTTTAAAGGAGATTTCATGCACTTCCCCTCACTAACTGGGTAGTCAGTGATACACTCCTTCCAAGATATCGCCCTCACTGACCTCTCCTCTCCTTTTACCCATAAGCTATCACTTAGCTAGTCCCATACAAGAGGTCCATAAGCCTGAGCTTCTCTTTCACATGGAGGGTGGCCTCTGCTCCATCCTTGTTTTCCCATCCTGTCTTTTCTGAAGAGCTTGTATCCATCTATACTACTACTGCAGTCAAGTGAGCACCTCTCTTCGCTGTACCATGAGAGCTCGTCTGTATTGACCCTATGCCTACATACATCCCTGTCCTGTCATCACTTACTGCAGCAGGTGGATGTGTGCTTGAGACCGCTTCATCAGCCATCTGCAGACAAAAGGTATAGGCACTTCCTTAATCTGTATTGTCAATGGTATTATCAGTGACACTGCTCTGGGGATGCAGGCCAACAGCGGCCTGTTGAAGTAAGCAGCAAATATATGGAACCAAAACTATTTTTGACTTGAAATGGTATTTAGTTTTCCAGGATCTAGAAGCCACTGAGTTAAACCCTTATATGGATGATTCTTAAAACATGTAAATTTTTCCATTTGTATCTGTCAGTACCAGAGTGTCCTTAAAAAGACAATTATTTAAGATTTATTATCAACATTGAATATGGTGTATTAATGTAATTAAAACCAAACCAGCATTTTCCTTAGTAGGCACTAGAGTTTTGGAATATATATTTTTCAATAAGGCCATTAGACAGTGTGTCTACTGTTCCGTGATGCTGTATTATCACATGGCATGCCAGAAGATAGTTCCAGCTGTTTCCAGAATCAGACAGAAAAGATGTTGAAGTTTTATAATCTCTGTTACCTATCTTTTAGCTACAGGGAATAAGAATACCTGTCTTGCCAAGAAATAAAATCTTGCTTTATTGATGGTTTATCGTATTTATTTGTAAAAACAGGTAGTACTTTTGGATTTTAGAATTCATGATAAAAAAAAATCAAACACCAAAAAACTTCATATTAAAAAAGGAAGGACCCTCAAATCATTCAGGAGGAGAAACTTATATTGAACAGTCAATGATTGAATTACAGTCTGAGAAGTCTTAAGGTATTTTAGTGCAAACTACATTCATTAATTAGAAAATACATAGAACTTTTCCAAATTTTATTGACATTTATTTAAACTTGCATTTTACTTGAACTGCAGAAATGAGGGGTGTGTTGTTATCTCCAGGAACGTGCAAGATGACTGCTTCTAATCTGCTTACAGATTTCAGGGAAGAAAAAATTTTAAAGGCTAAGACATACTTTTCTCACCTGCACCTCTGTAGATTCAGCATCAATGAAACTCGTTGCAGGTATCCCCCTGTGCAATCGAGAAGAGTAAGACCCTGTAATGAATACTGAGCAGTTTATCACTGTCTGGTTAAGACATAGTATTAGTGCCACGAAGGGCGTACCAAAAGCGATCCTTCCCCTCCATTTTTCTAGGTGTCAGATGTTTGAAACAGGCCACCATCTGGGCTTTCAGGCAATAAGGGAGAGGTGCAGCTTAAGGAATACTGAAAACATGACCTTCATAACAATAGCTTTTCAAGGGACGTTATATACATGTTATTGGCCTTTACTCATTATTTAAATCAGTTCAGTTTTCCACTTTATTTCAATCAAAACTGCCTGACAGGCTGTGTGCCAGTGGTGCTAAGTGTTAAGTAGGTACTTGTATGTGGACTAGAACCAGCTGTAAGACAGTGTTGGCTAGAATGCTTTTTAGTTGCAGCTATGAGGAAGGGATTGTGCCTGTGCTACATAGAGGCAAGAGCATCCTGGGAAGAGTTTTGACTCAGAGGTACACCAGTCAAACACAACTCCTTCCTTGCTATTTCATTGATTTATATTTAATGTTGGCAATAATTTATTTCTAGACTACAGTTTCTGATTGGTGCCAGGATTCCTACACAACAATTTGGTTCCTACAAATCACTACATCTCCAAAACCACTACCTCCCCTCAGTGGGATTACTAACTTAACTCGGAGGTGATAATATATTTTTGACTGTCACTTTTCAGTGGGATAGGGGATAGAATAGTGGATTATTTTGGGGTTTTTTTCCGTTCTTGGCAAGGTAGAAGAGATAGTTCAATGTGGGGAAAAAACCACCCCAACACCTGAAAGCATCATTTCATGTAGCTTTTAAATCCTAATGGAAGTGAAATTGGACAGGATTTTATATCAAACAGTGTAGGGAGTGCAGCTGATGGTAGATAAAGACTTCAACCATAACCTCCTGTGACTCTAGGTAGTCAGTTAAGTGACATCTCTCCCTCATCTTAAGCTGCATAGATGCTGGCACAAAAAATTTCAATTTCTTCCCTTTGAAACTTTTTCTAAAAACCAGCTCCACACCAAGGACAACATAAAAATGATCAGCAATGTTCTCTCACTTCTGTTCTGGCAAATATACTGTTTAGAAGTTATGATACTCCTCTGAAGAGCACTTGGGTCCAGAGGAAGCAGGAAGCATTAGCATGCTGCTAGTGCTGAGTGCTAACACCTGAGAGAGACTGTCCAGCTAGGAACTGTAGGATAGGGAGTAGCCTTTTGAAGCCACTTGTGATGATGGAGTGAAAATGCTGGGTGTATTTCAGTCTGATTTTGACAGAAACTTGTGAATCACAGAGAAATTATTAATCAACAGATTGTGGTGTAGCACTTACTGGTTATTGCAGGGTCTTATTCTTCTCAGCTGCACAGGGGCAAATACATACTAGTTTCACTGATTTTGAATTTACACAATGATACTGTGCAGCTCTGTGGTGTCATAGCACAACGTTGCACCCTACCTGGCTAACATATGTAAAGGAGAGTAGCCTGAATTATTTTTTTGTATATACTTGTAATGTCTGGCAAAGTGGTTTTCTGGGCATCAATAGGTCTTTACTCTCTTTGGAACACCTGCCTTATTTCTATAATTTCTATCACCTCTGTATCCGAGAATCTGTACTTAACCAGCTTGTATATTTTGGTAGAGAAGTGGCTTTTGCATTGGTGAGATAGATATAAGTGTTCAGGAAAGAAATTATGGTGTTAGGAGGAGCTAATTGTGGCCACTAAATTTAATAAATTGATACTTGGAGTCTTAAAAAAAAGTGCAAGTAAGATTTATATAAGTAACTCAATTCAGTAAGCCATACAATGAATTCAGTCTTTTAAGTAGCTTTGTGCTAGCCTGTATTTCTTTAACAAAAATCAGAAACATTTTATTGCTTTTCAGGCAGCAGTGAAGTTACAGTCACAGTGAGATACAAATTAATTTTTTTTTTATACACTGATGTTTTATCTGTTCTTCAGAAACATGTCCAGATAGTAGTACAATTTCTAAAATAACTGTAAAGAAAAATATTTAATTAAAGATGTACCATAAACATTAATGTAACCCAACATTTTAAACATACAGCTTTCTCACTGGCTTTTTAAGATATGAAACTGGGGAGTACTCTACAACAAGAATACAGCTTGGGGGTGAGAACGATCTTTCATTTAAAAAGTTTCTTAAAATACTTCAATATGAAGTAATCTAATTGCCACTGTGCTATTTTATAAATATTTTAGGATGTAAAAATATAGAATACACATATGAAAATACACATATGAATACACATATGAAAATATGTATTCTAACCCTGAAACTTTGATGGGTTATATATCATATTAAATAAGAAAAAAAAAAATAGATAAATTTATATCTTCCTCCTTGACATAAATATTTTAATTAAAATATCTTAAGAATTCATTAAAAATAATTAAACATTGATTTATCTTTGTCTGTTAGTCATTTAGTTCTCACATACCTAAAATAAAATTATGCTGAGCCATTTGCATCATCAAGGCTTTAAGAAATGGTTTCCTATAGATGGATAGGGCTTTCTCCAAATTTTATGCACTTGAAATATATGAGTTTATTCTATGTGCAATAACAAGAGACTTATTAACACTGAAAAATGTCTGTTCTCCTTAATATCTCATAATAAAAAGGAATTTATAACAAACTTGTGTCTTATTGACAGTATGATTTGAATTTCCCAGAACTGTTGTTAAATGTATTATGTTCTGAAAGAAAAACTTTGAGTAACATTAAATCACTACACTGTGAAGTCAGTCAGCCTAGTTTAGTGTTACTTTTTAGGTAGATCTATTATCCTCTGTTTTGATTAAGACTTTATTTGGAAATTTTAGTATCTTCTTTAGTATCTTCCTCTTCTGTTTGTCACAGAAGACATGTAATAAAGGCATAAATCAAAAATACCTTCTGTTCTTGAAAGGGAATTGTCCTGGTTTCAAATAAGATAGAGTTAATTTTCTTTCTAGTGGAATGCCATGTTTGGGAGTCAGGATGAAAAGAGTGCTGATAACACATGGATGTTTTAGTTGCTGCCAAGCAGTCAAGGACTCTTCAGTTGCTCATGCTGACCTGCAAACAAGAAGGCAGTGGTNCTAATCCTGTTTCAGCACAATATCAATATCAACAATGCTATTTGTGATAGATGTATTTTTTGAGATTTCATAGGTCTTTAAGAATGGGATAGACAATCTTTTCCAGTGTTTCACCATAAGCAACCAGTTGAAATGGAATTCCACAGAGCTCTGGAAACAGTGATATGGATCCATATGAGATACTTGAAGCTTGATCTTAAATGGATGGCTTCAAATTTGATTATCGAACACTTACCTGTATGCCAGATCTATTATAGAAGACATGATAGAATTTCAGGATATGAAACCCGTTTGTATCGTGCCAGCATACTTTCTGGATTTGATTTACAAATCACACTTAGCATTTCAGGGTCTCTGATCTTGTTGAACATTATATATGATAATACTTGGGTGAAACAATTTACTGATCCTGTGAAAGTGACATCAGTGGGAGATGGATTATTCATGTGAGTGAATTTGCCTGTAAATTTGCATGCAGTTTGTGAGAAGATTTCAATTCTATCACACCCTTTTAAAGCAGCTCAGCTCAGAGCAAGGGATTCCATCCTCTTACTCATTACTTCAAAATAACTTTAAAAGCCATCCTTTTCCTTCCACCCAGTAGCTGAACATTTCCTTTGGAGACTAGACACACACTAACAAAGAACAGTGAATAACTGCTACTCTGGTGCCATTCTATTTTTCTATTTCTCCCAACCGTGATAAGAATAAAATCAGTTTTGAAATCCCCTTGCCCTCTCTCAAAAGAGATATTTGCTCTTTTTTCTTAAGATGATTTCTAGTTGAGATTAGAATATTATATTAGATCCACCACCAAAACATAAAACATTATTTCTTTCAAATTATGATTGGGATGTATAAACATCAAAAGGCAAATTCTGCTGTGAATTGGAGAATGGCAGATACACATTAAGGAAAATTCTGCTTTGTGGGGTTTTATATATTTATATATATATATTTCCTTTTTTTCTCCTCTCAGTTTTAAGTGCTTCATACTTTGGGAACAGTTACTAGCTTTAGAACTGTATAATTTTAAAAGTTATTGTTAAATATATGTGCAAAGACCAAGGCGCGCAATACATTGCAAGCCTTGTTCCTTTTCCTATCTGGAGAAATCCATCCACAAGAAATGTGCTGTGGCTGAAGTGAAGGTAAGTTTTGAAATAGCTCCGAGCCAAGCTTGAGGTAACAAAAAGATGGGGTAATGGCTTCCAGCTTAGCAAGAGGTGGGCTTTCACAGCACTCAGCAGGAGCTGGAAACCAGGAAGGGCTGCGTTTTGAAGAGTCTATTTGACTCTGTGAGAGCCCATGATTCCTGCTGAGTTTTGAACTATATTACTGCCTCCCTAAGCTCTTACAGCTCCTGCTGAATTCAGAACAAACTGGGAATTGCTGTGCGGGAACCATTCACTTTAAAAGAGGAAAGAGACTGAATCTGCCATGTTCCTGCAGGGAGGGATTCTGAGTATTCACTTCTGAAAAAGATAAGGGATGAATGCTCATCCTTTAAAAGTGTGGGAGGGGAATGGCAGGTATGGAGGGGGGAGGAATGGGATGTCTTCTCACCTTGTTCCACTAGGAATACAGGTTGCAAACACAATAAACAGAAATCCTTGTGTGCAGAACTATATGTAGCCTTGATGTTAATGCCCAAAGGGTATAGTATCACTTTGTGTCTCTCAGTTATTAGCATTGCTAAAATAGAGACTAAGTGACGCTTATACACTCTCCCTGTAATCTTTCAGTCCTGCAGTAAGTCTGTGCCTGGAACAAGCAGATGTTCCCACTTTTCAAAAAATAAAATAATAAAAAAAAAAAACCTGCTTCAGTTTATTTTAGAACATTTAAGAAATGTGTATCAAAATACATCTCTCTTGATATGGAATGAAAGTGTCAAAATGCGGATTTTATACCTGTTTATTCCAAAAATGAATTAAGCTTAAACCACTTGAACGTGGATGAAATCAGACTCATATTAAAAAGCTGGATGACTATAGCAGTCCCTGCCAACAGTTTGCTCTAATTTGTCACAACTGTATGAGATAAGAGAGGAGACAGAGTGCCAGTGGATGAGCTCTGGCTGGTGACTCTTGTGTGCATTTCTCAAATTAAAGCACAGCATTCCAGTATCCCAACTCATTTAACTCAGAATAGTATATCTACCCTGGCAGTTGCTAATGTGATTGCCTTTGAGGCCAAGTAATCCTTGCTCATCTGACATACTCCTGCTTTCGGGCATTCTGCCTTTTGCTCAGAATTTCCTCTTACTCTGCTAACAGCATGGTGGAATTTAGCTTGGCAAAGGTGATTGCAGAAAAAATGACTAAGCTTCCTAGGGAGAGGACATCCTCAATACTTCTTGGTGATTGGACCCCAACACACTTTGGACACAGTGTTGTAACATTTCCCAAAGAAGGTTCCCAAGGATATGGGGCTCCAGCATTTCTTCAGTGCAGTTAAAAAATGCTAGACTAAGATATGTTTGGGTTTTTTCTTTCTTTTATTTTTTTTCTGGGGATGTGTTTATGTGTGTGCTTCTTGGTTTTGTTGGGTTTTTTCTTTGCGGAGTGTGGGGTGGTGGAGGTTGTTTTCTTTGGGTTTTGAAGGGGGGGCAGTTATAATTATTTCTTAGTTCATTAGAAATAAAGTATTTGTCACACACATCCTCCTACAGTTTAAAGTCCAAAGGCCAAAATCAGACTCCAGTAAAATCGGTGGGAAAACTTATGAACAGGCCATGTAAATCGTGCCATGGATTCCAGTAGGCTTACATGAAGTTTGGTGTGTTCTCTGCAGCTTTAGACAACTAGTCATAACTCAGGAGAGGCTTCAGCAGAACTGTCACACCAAAGGCAACTTGTCTCTGAGTGTTAGTGGTAAAAGGCTTCAAAACTGCACTTTTTTTCTTTTTGAGTTGATAGAAAAAAACACCTCTTTCTGGACAGATCTCACCTATGAACCTTCTGTTTATCATCTGCTGACTCTGTAGGTAGCATTTTGTTGTAATAATTTGATCTGTAAGATGCTGCCAGCAGTATGGTAGAAACCGTAGCTGTTAATATGGAATGTTATGATATACTGTACTTCCAGAGGTCATACAGTCACAATATATTTGGACACAAGAACTCAATAGGGCACATTGTAGGTCTCATGCTTTACAATTTATAAGGATGGATTCTGTGGTGGCAAAGAGATGAGCTTCCTTGCCCATAATTGTACAGATGAAATCCTAAATTAACTTGGTAAAGCAAAAGAGCGCTGACATGCCAGTGTAAAAGAGGCAGTGTCAACTACACATTTTGTCTCCAGTATTGACTTTCTTGACCTTTGCTTCCTTTGCTGGCTTATACAAGCTTCGAAATAACTGCTACTAGTGACTTTATCCTGTTTCCGTGTCTCAGCTAGAAACATGTCTCAATCACAGTATGTCTGGAAAAACTCCAAAACTGGAAAAGTTTATCCTATAAATCTAATTTTCATTCCAAATACTTCTTGTATTAGATGAAAGCTTGAACTGAGACGCCTCAAAATATGAATGCACTTTTTTCCACCTCTACCACTGATCTGAAAAATGTATATTTGCGGAAGTGTACAGAGAAAGAAAAAGTTGAACTTTAGTAATAAGCTGTTTGTCATTTTTACACTGTCATTGGAAAATTTGGAAGGAATAAAGAAAGTCTGGGGAAGGGCACCAGTATACAGAACATTATACATTATACAGTATATTATGTTAATTGCTGTTACTCTCTGATCATAATAATGTGATTTATATACAATTTAATTTGTAATATTATTCCATTTATGACTAGGCAAGATACTTTTTTAAAGGAAAAAGATGTTATTTATATTATGAGACAGATTTTCATTCTCAGAATAATGATTCAATG
This sequence comes from Zapornia atra, assembly GCA_013400835.1. Classification (NCBI taxonomy): domain Eukaryota; kingdom Metazoa; phylum Chordata; class Aves; order Gruiformes; family Rallidae; genus Zapornia; species Zapornia atra. The sequence goes on from VZTU01033053.1 coordinate 26,723, forward strand.
CAGTGAAAAAATGTGGATTTTTCTCACTCATGCAGACAACCTTTTAAAAACAAACATAGTGCAGGTTATGACAGAGGATTTTCTACAGTTCAGTTTTCTTGTACTCCTCTGTGGACAGAAAATAGCTTTTCTATATAGGTCTACTTAATTTGTGCTAAATAGCGCACATTTTTTTTTAAATGTTGAAAAATGTGATAGAAAATCCATTTACATACAGAAATTTTAAAAGCTTTTTTATATTTCCTGAGGGAATATTCACTTCAGCCTCTAGTTGCATAACCACTGCATTTCCTATCCACAGATTTTTGCTTTCATGTATCTCTAAGACTCAGTATTACAAAAATGTTTTTGTCTTCTTAATAGTCTTGAAGAAAAGCTTAATTTTTTCCTGGTTAAATAGATAGACCTTGTTGCTTAAAAAAAATTCTGCAATTAAATTTTTGAAAAAGTTATGTTATATTCTAGATATTAAAATAAAAAGGGAAGGTAAAAATAAAGTAGCAAAAGATGCTACCATATGGGTGTATATTTATTCTATTAAGAATGGAAACGTTTTATACCTGCATGTTTATAAATATTTAGCTGGGAAGGAGGGAAGAAAAAAATTGTATTTGTATTGCTTGAAAAAATACAGTATTAATTTTCTATTGGTTAAACTCTCTCCCTCTGGCATTAGCAATAACACTAGGTAAAATTTACATCTTTAATTTTCTTGAGATGCTTTTACTGTCTGTTGATAGGAAAAAGACCTAACTGCAAAACAATAATTTATCTGTTTTAATTTTAATTATGGTAAATGGGGATTTACGGGTACTGAAAAAGAAACAGGTAGCATTCAAGATCTCATAGCTTTCAAAAAGTATACAGATTAGTGCTATCAAAATTTTAGGCACGAACACGAGTGTTAATCAGCCCCATTATGCACCAATCCTTGTGCTTAGGTATATCTTTCTTATACTTAAGACTATAATAAAAGAAGTTTTGTGGGACAGAGCATTTTTCATTCATTTTCCAAGAGTGTTATTTTTAAACAGTGACATAGTAAGATTACCACATACGAGGTAAAATGCAAATCAGCACTGATTGATTTATGCACACTGGCGAACCACAAATACTGTCCTAACTAGCCCTTGAGTTCTACAGCTTGTAGTTTGATGGATGGAACTGTTGGAATGGGTCCAGAGGAGGGCCACAAAGTTGATCAGAGAGCTGGAGAATCTCTCCTATGAAGACAGGCTGAGAGAGTTGGGATTATTCAGCCTGGAGAAGAGAAGGCTCTGGGTGGATCTTATAGTGGCCTTCAAGTATCTGAAGGGAGCCTACAAGAAAGCTGGGGAGGGACTTTTTAGAAGGGCATGTAGTGATAGGATGAGGGGAAACTGTTTTAAATTTGAAGGGGGTAGATTTAGATTGAATATGAGGAAGAATATGGACATGTGGTGAGACACTAGAGCAGGTTGTCCCCTCCCTGGAGGTGTTCAAGACTGGGTTGGATAGGGCCTTAAGAAACCTGCTCTAATGTCCTGCCCGTGGCAGGGGGCTTGGAACTCGATCTTAGAGGTCCCTTCCAACCCAAACCATTCTATGTTTCTATGATTCTATGTTGTTACCATGTCTTTAGATAGAAGTCGCACTGTATTGGGTTTGTATGGGAAGGCTTTGGTGGTGGGGCCTACAGGAGCGGCTTCTGTGAGAAGCTGCTAGAAGCTTCTCCCCTGTCTAATAGAGCAAATGCCAGCCAGCTTCAAGATGGACCCACTGCTGATCAAGGCCAAGCCCATCAGCAACAGTAGTACTAACCACTGTAGTTGGAAGAGTGTGAATACGTGAGAGGAACGACTCTACAGACACAAAGGTCAGTAAAGAAGAAGAAGGAGGAGGAGGAGGAGGAGAAGGAGGAGGAGGAGGAGGAAGAGGAGCTACTCCAGGCCTCGGAGCAGGGTTTTCCCTGCAGGACCCCACGCCAGAGCAGTTGAGCCTGGGCAGGGGGAAGGTATTTTGATGATTTGTGTTTATTTCTTACTATCCTACTCTTATTTTCCCTAAGTTGAGTCTGTTTTGACTGTGACGGTAATTGGTGAGCGATTTTTCCCTGTTCTTATCTTGACCCANCTAACCACTGTAGTTGGAAGAGTGTGAATACGTGAGAGGAACGACTCTACAGACACAAAGGTCAGTAAAGAAGAAGAAGGAGGAGGAGGAGGAGGAGAAGGAGGAGGAGGAGGAGGAAGAGGAGCTACTCCAGGCCTCGGAGCAGGGTTTTCCCTGCAGGACCCCACGCCAGAGCAGTTGAGCCTGGGCAGGGGGAAGGTATTTTGATGATTTGTGTTTATTTCTTACTATCCTACTCTTATTTTCCCTAAGTTGAGTCTGTTTTGACTGTGACGGTAATTGGTGAGCGATTTTTCCCTGTTCTTATCTTGACCCATGAGATTACATTTTACATGCTAAAAAGCTTGTGGGGTTTTTTTCTGTATGCAATAAGTGGTTTGGATACCTCTTTTGTCTTGTCTGATGCTGAGACTATTAAAATATTATTCAGCTCATTGAAATTAGCAATGTAACCAGAAGGATAAGCTAGTCTCACTCAGTTTAATATTTCTTTTTCTAGAATTTTGGGCTCATGCCTTTTGCTGCTTCAGCCATAAAGATTGGTGTAGTGAGGCTCACCAAAGTCCTTCAGCCTCTCACAGCACAAGTACTCTGGGATCTGACCAACTGAATTTGCTCCTGTTTATCAGTGTTCTTGAACTATGGGACCCAAACTGGATATGCTATTGTAGATATGGTCTCGAAGTACCGTCCATGCTTCTGTTAGCACAGTCTAGAAAGCTGCGGGCCATCCCTGTTGCCAGGGCTTACTGCTGGCTTCTGCTCAGCTTTCTGCCCAGCAGAAGTCCCAGGGACTCCTGCAGAGCCGCTCCCCAGGCAGGCAAGCTGCAGGCTGCATTGCTGCCAGCAGCTCTCCCTTCCCGGATGCATGGCTTGGCATTTGTCATTGCTCCATTCCTCCAGCCTCTCCAGGTTTGTCTGGGTGGTAGCCCTGCCTTCGAGGGTGTCCCCTGCATGCCACAGACTGTTCTCTGCCAGGCTGATGAGAGTATATTCCAATGCCCACTGCCCACTCCATTGCTAGGTCACCGCTGGTATTAAGTAGGACAGGTCCCTGAGGGATTCCAGTTTTTGCCCACATCTGGATAGCATGACCCGTGTGCTAATCTGAGATAAACAAGAAACTTTGTATTTCACTGGCATAAAAAGTAGAATAAAATGGAAGATGAAGTCTGTTGAGATCATTCAAGACTAGGCCCAGACCAGCCTCTGCAGGACTTTGTAAAACTATCCAGGAATTGTCCTCTTTCTCCACTGCCAACTAGTTCTGCTCAGTAAACAGTAACAGCATAGGTAAAAGAAAAGTAAAAAAAGAAAGCCTCAAGGAAATCTAAAAATGCATTTTATGTAAAAAAAAAAACCCTAATGCTAGTAGAGCCTTAATTATGAAAAAAAGAGGCTTCAAGAAAGTATTATTGTCATCAGCTTTATGTGTCACCTACTTGAGTTTTGTGGTGAAGGGCTATAGTATCTGTTGGACAGGATAAGAGCTTGCACACAGGTATTTAGTCTTGGATGACTTTAGAGCCACTGTAACTCATTTTGTAAGCATCATAACTTGCTAAGGCCCTACAACTTAATGACTTGTACATATTAATGGATAAATAGACCTCTGCCTGTGGGGTAATTTGAACCTCACAGTACATTAAAAAAACCTCCTAAACAAGTCATATTCTTCTGGCAAAGCTGGACACTTTTTTCCAGAATATGCTTCTAATCTAATTACAAGTTTCTATCCATGCTAGGAAATTCCTTCCCACTCAGTTTAATGAGTGGAAATGTTTTAAAAACACAGCACAAATTCCCATTATTTTATTTCTTTTTAGTCGGAAGCACTGGGTTTAGAATGAGTGTGAAGACATAACTTAGCGCCTTGGGAAAAAAAAAAACCCAACCAAAAACTATCAAAAACATCCATTATTTACCCATTTAAATAAAATATATCTAACCATGTATAGGACTGAATAATATATAGTGAAAGAGATGAGTGATCAAAAGTGAGAGTAATAAAGGGCAGACAAACTGAAAAAAAGCTGTTGAAAAGGGAAAAATATAGGAAATGTAATGTCAAAATTAAAGATTATTTGGCATCAGTATAAAACCTTTGCTAGGGAATAGCTCACCTCAGTCTGCCCATGCTGAAAAAAATGAAAGTAAGGGTGCAAGACATGGTAAGGTCTTTGATAAAAGGCAGCAGGTCAAAAGTTATGCTTGATTATGAAGGTAAATATTTAAAGATTGTTTAAAAGCTATTAAAGAAAAGCTGGTTTATGGGGGAGCTGGAAACAGTTCTGCCTATACGGTAAGACTCAGGAACTATGAGAAAATGCACCTGAACTAAACAGATGAATTTCCAGAACTTCACTCCCGTACCTATTTATAATTTAAATGTCAGATTGACACACTCAAGTGCAGTGGATGAAATATTTGTTTGGTTTTGCTTTTCAAGATTGGAGAATATACCTAATTTCATACTCTGATAGACAAAATTTCATGATACAGATCATTCCAGTATCTTCTTCTGTCAAGACTCTCCCTGAACCTTCAGTACAATTTGGTTTCCCATTTATTTTTCTGATGTGAAAACTAGGAGATGTGTACTGTTAGGGCTGCAAGCAGGTGACTAAGCCACTGACTAGTCTCTGGTCTAAGGTTAAGCTAACCAAAGAGGATACAAAGAGGAATGACACAAGGAATTGCTAGACATGACAGATAACCATACAAAAAACTGACAAAAAGAGTGCTGTGAGGGATACCTGAATTTCAAAGGTGGTTGCAGGGAAGTTAAATAAGAAGCCATTGTGCTTCCCAAGTAGTTGAAGGGGAATATAGGGAACCTGAAGGGTAACAGAGGCTTGTGAAGCTAATATTACTCAGATATTCCAAACAGTATTACTTTTTATGTATAGAAAACCAAGATTATTTTTGTAAGTATATAAAAAACCCTCAAATTTTGGTACAGATTTACCATGACTGGCTGGGGAGAGGTTGAACTCCTTTCCATACTGCACACAACATTTGGTGTCTGGGATGATGATGTGATGGCAGCAGTGGAAGGCTTGAAGCACTGTGCTCTGAAAGAGAACCTTTGCCATCCCCTGATGAGCAGGGCAGCTCAGCACAGACATTACCTCAGGGAAAGAGGTTACTCCTACCTTCTTCCTCCTGGTAAGTGTGCCACACTATACATTAGGACACTCCGGCAGGATTTTGCAGTGCCTGCATGATGGGGATGACATCCCTATTTCTCTGTCATAACTTTATTTTGGGAAGTTTATCCCTGGCACTGCCTCCTTATCTTGAATTCACATCTTCTTCCTGGGATTAGAGTAGAAAGACTCATTCCCCTTTAAATTTCCTCAAATTTCTCTTCTAATAATGAAAAGAGATATTATATTCTTCATTCTACTTTCTCACTGCCTGTCTGTGTTGATAAACATACAATCACATTTTCTTACAGTACTTGGAATCTCATTTAAATCCCTTGCTCCTGGAGTCCCAGAATGATTTGATATATTTCATAGATTTCTCTTAAAAATATTAATATACAGCAGATTTCCCATTTCCTTGTTGGCTGCAAGAAGAATCTTGAAGAGTTTAAAATATCCTGAAGTGGTTTATAACAAAAAGGAACTTTTTGCTTAAAATGAGCTCAGTATCTGATATTTCAAGGAATGACTCCTGATTTTCAAATGTTCAGTGTTGCCAATACTCTAAATGTCTGATCAATTGTACAGGTTAAAATATAAAACATTTTTATTGCATGTTATCAGTTGTTAATTCCTGGGATGAATGGTCTTTGATTGGTGTTTCAGTTATGGACATTAGCTGGAGAGGCAGGTGCAAGTCATGAGGTACAGCTCAGCCTGATACTGTGATAGCAACGATCATTGAATGATCATTGAATAATCATGTTCCTTAGCTAAACTGGCAGGATCAGGATGTCCTGGTTTCAGGTATGTGCTCCATTCCTTCAGAAAAAGGTATGGGAACTGATATAATTGACAAGGTGTGATGCATTTTGACAAGATGCAAGACATGCCTACTTTTCATATCTAAGCTATAGATGAGTGTCTTATAAATCACGTGTGTGAGAAACAACAAATAGCTTAAACTCTTGTTTCTAGTCAGAGCTAGCTCATCTCTGTCTAGCAGTGTTAAAAAAAACAAACCAAAAAACAAACAGATGTGAAATTTTAGTTTTGATTCTCTTAAAAACAAAATCTAGTAAGAAGGGTAGAAAAATATACAATAGATATCCCTGGAGAATGAAAAAGGCCACAGATTTCCTTAGGCAAACCATGCATTTTTAAAAGTGTAAAAATAGTGTAGAGTGACTTTTTTAAAGATTAGGAAGTTTTACAGTACTGTATTGTGTTTGAGTGGCATGGTTTTGGGAGTGGGGGTCTATAGGGGTGGTTGCTGTGTGAAGCTGCTGGAAGCTTCTCCCATGTCTAATAGAGCCAATACCAGCCAGCTCCGAGATGGACCTGTTGCTGTCCAAGGCTGAGCCCGTCATTGACAGTGGTTGTTACCCTGGGATAAGAGTTAAGAAAGGGAAAAATCTGCTGTGGAACAGCAATTGCAACTAGAGAGGAGTGAGATGATATGAGAGGAACAACCCTGCAGACCCTAATGTCAGTGAAGGAGAAGGGGCAGGAGGTGCTCCAGGAGATGTAGCAGAGATTCCACCCCATAGAGGACCCCGTACCAGAGCAAGGGGAAACATCCAAAGGAGGTCGTGACCCTGCGGGAACCCTGTACTAGCAGAGACTCCTGTATGAACCTGTGGCCCTGTGGAAAGAGAAGCCCATGCTGGAGCAGGTTTGCTGGCAGGACTTGTGACCCTGTGGGGAACTTATGCTGGAGCAGTTTGGTCCTGAAGGTCTCCACCTCGTGAAACAGGCCCACACTGGAGCAGTTCATGGAGGCCTGTCTCCCATGAGAGAGACCCCATGCTGGAGCAGGGGAAGTCTGTGAGGAGTACTCCCCCTAAGGATGAAGGAGCAGCAGTGACAACATGTGATGATCTGACTGCCAACCTCATTTTCCTGTGCCGCTGGGGGGCAGAAGATGTAGAGAAATTGGGAGTGAAGTTGAGCCTGAGAAGAAGGGATGTTTTAAGTTTTATGGTTTTATTTCTCATTTCCCAGCTCTTATTTTCTTGGTAATTAATTGATTTATCCAAGTTGAGGCTGGGTGTTGCCCATGTTGGTAATTGGTGAGTGATGTCTCCCTGTCCTTATCTTGTCCTACAAACCTTTCATTTTATCTTCTCTCCCCTGTCCAGCTGAGGAGGGGCAGTGATAGAGCAGCTTTGGTAGTCACCTAGCTTCCAGCCAGGGTCAAAACACCAAAAATAGTTTTCCACTCTTAATGCTGGCATTGTTACCTAGTTCTTCAGAGCACTTTATGACATCACGGTGGCCAGTGCCTGGGTCACTGCATGTCATAGGTACTGCGTAACTGTAATTAAGATTTTTAGCTCTGCATCAACTTGCTAAGTAATATGTCAAAATTAAAACCCTTAAATAACTAACCTAATAATAAATGATCTAATATACAACACATTCTAGTATAGGACACATCTGGTAAATAATATAGTTAAATTAGTTTTGGTTTTAAACAAGGTAGTATAGACTAGCTAAATCCAAGCTGCCACCATCCTTACTGAAAATGCATAATGCCAAAAGCATAATATTTTTTTTTCAGTTTTGTAAGCATGTTGATAAAACAATACATCACACTCAGTTACTGCAGTCTCAAGTAAATAGACTTTCCCCAAGCTTCCCAAATTTACTTTTGCATTATTTACCACTTTCATTTCAATTACGCATAACATTTGCATGAAGAACTTTCTGTCTAGTACTGCAAACTAAATTTAAAAGGTTTGTAAGAATGTCATTTGAACACAGAAATGCTTTTGCTTGAGTCTTACTCTAATTATCAGGAGGCAGAAGCTCTGACTTTTAAACTCATTCCTACACTGCTATTTGTTTTCATTAAATCTGACAAACTCACTGTAACAGAGCCTCGGTGTGTGACCCCTTCTCTGCTGTATGGAACAGGCCTATCACCAGGATTATGGCACACCTCACCTTGCAGGACATCTACTTCCACAGTTGAAAGACAGGGCGGGGGTGAGAGTCTGCTTTGGGTTACTTAAAGAAATAATGCTATGTTGTTCAGTTACCCATTCTGTGTTTCATGGGAAAGTGCTTTCATTTTTTACTAATGTCTGGTTTGTTGTTAGTTAAAAGAGATTGCTTTTACAGAAGGCACTCACATCTGACTATTCAAGAACATTCATATCTTTTGTTTTCCTTTGAATCCTAAGTGTAGACAGATTATTAAGATGGCTAAAAATACCTGCATATTACCATCTATCCCCTTGACACCTATTACACAGTGGAAATTGCTCAAAAATATTTGTGGTTTACAAGCCCCTTCCTCCACAAAGCCAAAATTTCAATTTTCACGTAAAACTTCTAATGAGAACTTTAGCAGTCACCAAGTTTCTTCTGTGAATGTTAAAGAAATGGGCATACACTGCCATTGACAAGGAACAGTTTCCAGGGGTGATCTGTGAAGCTACACCCCTCATTTCTTCAGATCAGTGATCCCCTGGCAATGAGTGGGAACACTGCAGATGCAACAGTCCTTAGACAATGTCGTGTTTTGACTGGGCTTTACACCTGCTCAATGACTCTGGCATCAGTCTTATGTTTTTACTGTTCTGTGGCCTGTGGCTTGAGCAAACTCAGAATTTCACAGGTATCTGCAAGCCAAGGTTAGAGTCACTGCTTTGTCAGGGTAAGGGAAAGACTGGTTTCTCTCTCAGTCTGAAGCTAGATGACTTTTTCACTTTTGGAAAAATGAGGAGTGCATATGGAACTTTCCAAATCTAAAAGGTAATTTTTACTAGCACTCACCTCAGTCAATATATGCATAGACTGTATCAGTAAGTCCTATTTTTTAAAGAATTTGACTTGTGAAAACAGTCCCTTCTCAAACTTCATTTGCACAGTGATTTAGATAAGGTCACTCATTTAAAAAGGCTTATTTATGTTACCCCTTATTGTTCCTTGTTCAGGACTTTCTTTTCCAGTGCAGGTGTTGGAAAATATTTTTTGTTTTCTTATCAGAAATATCCCTACTGTGTTTATTTCACACTCTTCTTCAGTAACTGTTCCCAAAACTGCCAGGAACTGAATGTCCATACTACAAGGACGTAGCTAGCAGAGCACAGGAAGTTGAGGTTTGGGAGACAGTGCGAACAGGAGAGTCTGGAATGGGACTCTGTTGTCACCAAATAACACCTATCTCTATGCATTTTGTAGGGTGTATCTTTATGTAATACCCGCAGTGTCCACTTTAAAATGCACAAAGTAAATTTTCATATCTTTATTTTTATAATTATTATTACAACTTTAGGTCAGGTTCCACATGGAAAATAAGATAATATAGTTTGAGATAAGTACCTTGTCCATCATCCTGCTTTGAGATAGGATGAACTTGATTTATTCTAGAATACAGCTGTCAGATGCATTGACTAGATTGTGTATCTAGTGGAAGTTTCTAAAAGATATTTTGTTCACTTGCTTTGCTGCACTAATACAGAGATTTACACATACACACCTTCACCCTTTAAAATATGTTACCTAAATGCAGCTGGCTGTAACCTTGTACATTGCTTTTCTGATTGGCAGTTCAGTAACAGAAGTATCTGAACCTTGTCATAGAATCCCTGTATCACACTCTTCTGTCTTTGCACATAGTTGTTCTTTTTTGTCTCTCTTCTTCCATACTAATAAATTGTTTCTTCTCCTGTTCCCCCACCGGTCCTTACAGATCATTTTATAGCACCCCTGACCTCAATTACAGTTCAGTCTCACATACACAGAGCTTAGTTTTATAACCCTGAGTTAGAAAAGATGGAATAAGCTTTTGCTCCCATAGAAGAGTAAAATAATTTAAAAGTCTTTTCAAAACACAAACATAAATGTATTGTGTTTCTCAAGAAAAGGCGAAAGCCCTTTTTTTCTTAGTAGTGGGATTTGATTTCACTTTACTTTTTTTTTTCTTCTGTGAGACAGAAATTTATGTTCTGTTCTCAAGTTGTTCAGAAAATTCAGATATTTCAGTGCTGATGTGCAGTTCACTAGATTACACTTGAAGCAACACCAGGTAAATTTTGTTTGCCAATAGCATGAGAAAGAGAAAAATAATCTTCAGGAATTATTACTCTAAAATCCTGTTCTTGCTGCTTACTCAGGTGACCAGTTCCTGCTATTATAAAGAGCTACATAGGTTTGACTACGTGAATTGATTGAAATAGAAGATATTGCAGAAAAAACAGAATTTAATCCAAAGGTTTTTGTTTGAGTTTTTTTTTAAACACACACATACACACACACAGAGATTAGAAATTTGCATTTAGTTCTGTAAAGTATTGAGGAATTGACTTTGATCCAGGAAGTATATCCTATAAGTATACTTACTCATAAGCATACAATGCTAGTCAGACATTTAGGACTAGCCATTTACCTATATTTTGAAGGCTGCATACAAAGCCCTAGTATACCAGGAAAAAAAATTCAAACTATTTTTTTTTACAAAATGAACATAACTTTAAAAAAAAAAGCCATACAATGCTAATTAAAGGTAGCTTTCATGAAATATCACAGGACCAGGGTTATATTTTGACTCACATTCTGAAAAAAAAAGATTAAAAGTTAATAAATGGATGTGGGAATGAGAAAACAGGATTGATACAGGATCAGAATTTTAATTATGGGGAAAACAGTTTCCCCTCAAAGTGGAAGTTACTCATGCAACCAGAGGTATTTAAAAGGACTCTTGACAGGAGTCATCAAAGAATTTCAAGATTTGAAATATAGCAATAACATGAACTCATTTGATAGTGTAATGTTCCTTCGAATTGTAAAATAAAAAGTAAAATTTCTTCCTGGTTTATCTGTCATACATAGCATCAGCATTTTTTATTTTTATGTAAAATTAATTTGTATATTGCTTAAATACAGCACAGAGAGAAAAAATCCTGTTATTGAAATCCATAGTTTATTACTATTTTTCTTATATTAACATTTCTTTTTGTTATTTTGAGTACTGGTGATTATGAAAAACCCTATAGAATATGCAGAGATTTTTTGTCTTATGTGGAAATTAAACATAACAAATAAATGCTTCTATTGCTGATTATTTCTCTGATTTGATTCCGTCTTACTATGGATGTATTTAAACAATAATTTTTCTGTGCTACAGAAATGACATTTAACCTTGTTAATTATCAGGGTAAAGAAGATTATTATGTGGTTCAACTCTATTGAAATGTTATTTCAGGTGATAATTACATGGACTGTGGACGGTGAGTTGAACAAACCTACTTTTAATTATAACCAGGAAAGCTATTAAGCCATTTTTCTATTTGAATTGGAGCTTTCCTTTCCTGATATTTAAAGCTCTTTATTACAGGTTTCTTTCTATAGAAAAGTTTGTGCTACACCACAGGAACACAGCAAGTGGTCTAAAATGTGGTTCTATCAAATGTGTTGGGTTTTTTTTCCCTGAAACCAGCAATTTTCTTGCTGATGTGCTCTATTATGATTTCTTTGTATTCATTTTAAAAGAACTGCATATATTCCTTTCTAGGTTATAAGAAAATTACTTGAAATTTTTAGATGAGATTTAATATCAAATTCATTTCTAGAAAAAAATATGGGAAATAAGTCATATTATATTGCCCTTTAAAGAGAACTGATAATTACAGCAGTGTAAGAGCATCTAGAACAGAAATATATCTATTAAGAGGTTCTTTGCATATTAATTTTGAAATAATTTACTGCTACTGCAAGACCACAGTCTCCCTTAAAATCTTCAAAAGGTGTAAGAGAGCCTATCATATTTTATTAAAAATTAGGACCGTAAAAATATGTTATTCTATGCTATGAAATGACACCTTTTGAAGAGGCTGGGTGTTTCTGAGCCATCATACAGTTTGCTTTATTTGGCTCTCAGAACAAAGTACTGAAAGTAACTATTTCATACAACCCTGTATAAAATTATGGCATCCTGGGGCTAGAAATGCGGTGCAATAAACAAATGCAGAAGTGATTCTATGCATCTTATCCTCCATTAACACAGATACAGAAAAGAAAGCTTATGAGCCTCATTTATTACAAACGAAGCTCAGACACCAGGCTTTGTCCTAATTTTTCAGAATGCCTAAGGAAATATTGCACATTGGCAATGCTTCTGTTTTGCTTAGCATAT
>VZTU01033054.1:0-14985 GCA_013400835.1 Zapornia atra
AGGTGACTTTTGTTTTGTTGTGAATTTCTACTCTAATTTATTTGGATTCCTTTAATTTGGACATATTCATCTAGACCTGGGAACAGAAGAGATTTTTTTGGTTGCTTGCTTTCCTCAAAAATCTCATAAATGCTTAAAGAAAAATATTTTTAGGTGGTTTTACCTGTTAGGCATCACATTCCACAGAATGAAAACCCCTAATCTATGAAAACCCAGAGATGTAAATTATTTAAATAACCTTAAAGAAAGAATCAAAACTTTGTATTGTAATTAAACAGTGGAAATACATCTGACTATATAAATAGTAGTATAATAATATAATCATATATAAATAATTACTGATACATAACTATCTGTAAATCCTCTCACTAAATCTAGTAATCTAGTGCCATGGAATATATAACAACCCCCAAAGCAACTTCAGAAATTACATCCTGCAGATTAGAGAACCTTCTGAATAGCCTTCCTTTTCAGGATTATGTATTCCTTGTAACACATCAAATAGGTTTCCTTGTCTATTATTCTTCCCATTTTCTCCTCTTGATTTTGATTGCCTTTCCTCTTCTCCACCTCTACAATTTCTACATAAACTTAAGATACTCTCTCTGCACTGAATTCTGTTTAAGAATACAGGCAATTTTTCGCTTGTTTCACTTAGAGAGATGACGTCTCTGGTAAAATTCAATAACATCAAAGTGTAGACTAGTAATGCCTCATAGTGAAATGGTTCAGACATCACATTTAAATGGCCATTTTAATTTCTGAAATATTCAAAGACTATAACGGACACAAACCTGCCCATGATGCTCTTTGCCTTTGGACTAGAATTTTACAACAATCTCTGTTTAAAGCTGTCCTTGACAACCCTCTAAGATTTTGTCTAGTGAGGAATGATGAGGCATAACACCTTCAGGGCATGTCACTAAAAGAGCTGGAGACATCCATACTCCTCAGGCTTTACTTGTTGTTCAGAATGACTCAACTTTAATGTAAGTAAGAGAAGTAAGGAGTTTGCCTTATGGAACTTGGAATCAAGTATTCTGGTTCTGTTGGTTTTTTGTTAATTATACTAACAAATTTTTGTGCTGCTGCTGAAATATTTTTACTTAGAAAATCTGAATTCTATATCATGCTTCTTTATTTTTTTTTTTGATTACTGGTAGGAATAATATTTTGTGCATTCTATTAGAAAACGTAAAATCATTAAGTTCTGAATCTATGTGCTTTACTGTGCAATACAAACAGCATCAATAACAGCACTGTAGCCTGTGGAAACCCTGACATTTTTTCTACAGTGTAAGATACAGTCCTGTCAGAAAAAGGAAAGTTACATTTTCTTAATTGTCGGGGTTTGTTATTTGCTTTGTAGTGGCCTAGTGGAGATTAACCCTCCTACACCAGGTAGAGAAAGATCAGGTCTCTACCTTAAGAGGCCTTAATACAGGAAATTGAAGAGATGCAATGAATTAGGACAGCAGATTACTAGAGGGAGGTGTCAGTGGCCAAAGTCCAAGGCTGCTGAGAGAAGTTCATCTGTTCTCTATAGGCATCTTCTTTAATACTGGGTTTTTTCTTATTTTTATTGGTGAGGCAGTAGTAGTATCAGTCATGGACTAGGACTCCACCATACCATATGCTTTACAGCTGAAGGAAAAAAAAGAAAATAAAATCAGTTTTCTTCTTTACAGTTAATAAAAAAATACAATAATAGAGGAGTGAAAGCAAGGAAAGGTTGATAATGTTCATTAGTGTGATGAAAAAAGGACTTGGTGTATTAGTAGCAAAACATTTTCATTGACAAGAAAAGTCTGAAACAGAGTATATTTCCCCCATGTTTCAATACATATGGTGATTTTGAAGGGTATTTCATTGTAAATTTGAAAATCCAGAAAGTAAGCTTACAATGCTGCAGAGTCAGACTGTTATTTTGGGACTCCTAAATATCCCTTGTCATAATCCCTTAAGGTGTTACTCTTAAAATATTGTAACGATAATGTGGATGGGAAAAGGTATGTGGACACCTAAAATATAAGGACATCTGGACTGTGATGGTATCTGTTTAATTGCAATTCAACTTGAAAGCAACAATAAAAATCAGGATAAGTAATAAGTTCAATATCTAGATACAGAAACTTAAATGATTAGAACGTAACAGATATTATACCAAAGGCCAAGAGCTCATAAGGGGGAGGAAAGAAGATCATTGTGAGTCTCATGAGTAGGAGCAAACTTACTATGGGACATTTGAGAGGTTTGTATGATTGTTATGATCTTGTTATGGGAAGCTTTAAGGAGATAGTGGAAATAATATAATACATATGATGTCTAGGGGAAGGTGAAAGGTGGGGATCAAAGTGGATGGGGAGGAAGAGGTTTGGGAAAATAGAGGGGAGATGTGGTAAAGGTGACCATTTCAGCATAAACTTCCTCTGTCTGATCAAACAGAAATCCTTTGGATCTTGAATTTTTCCACATTTGGCTTCTCTGAATATATATCACTTAAATGATTGACTTAGCAGAGTAATTTCTTTTCTCTATTATCCCAAAGCGTTCGTGTTTATGATAAGCAGGTGTAGTGCAGAGAGAGGGTATTTGTTTTCCTCTTTTTGTTTTCTCTCTGGTGGGTAGAAAAGCAGTCTCTTGTTTCTTTTCCCAAATGTAATTGAAGGGTGGGAACCACAAGCAAACTTCATTATAGGGTGGAAAGGTGTGACAGCAATGAATACATATGATAATATGTAGAAAACCAAAATGGATGTTGAGTCTCGATAGTATTCTGTGGAGAGCCTCAACAGGAGATAAGGTTTATATAACTGAATCATTTGTCTGTGAGGACAATCTTTCTCTTCCATCCCAGTAATAGCAGAACACATTAGCCAACACCAGAGAAATTTGAAAAAATGTTCAACACCAATTTAATAAAAATTTTGCACAAAATTCAAACAGAGAAAAAACCAAACAAACCAACCATCTCCAAATGCCTTACCGGGAGAAATTTAAGTAGTATGTGGATATTCTACATTCTGTTCAATACATCTGGTGAGTAAACTGCTACTTACAGTGAGAAACTGAGCACAATACAGGCTTTCTGCTTAACCCGCACTGATATGCTAGGGGTATTGCAAGAAGCTGAAGGTACTATACTTCTGGATGTGTGAATTTGAGGGAAAAGCTGTAGATAAATACGGCTTATTCAATTTTCTTCCAGTACAGTAAACAAAAACAAAACAAAACAAAATTAATTTCTTTTGTTGTTGTTGTTTTGTTTTGTTTGTGGGTTGTTTTTTTTTTTCCCCCCAGAATACTGAAATGTGCTGCTTATTAGTCTTTTGGATAGTCTATTTTTTTTTCGTAGTTTCATTCAATCCAGAAAAG
The DNA here is from genome assembly GCA_013400835.1 of Zapornia atra. Classification (NCBI taxonomy): domain Eukaryota; kingdom Metazoa; phylum Chordata; class Aves; order Gruiformes; family Rallidae; genus Zapornia; species Zapornia atra. Next base: position 3,376 of record VZTU01033054.1, read on the forward strand.
AATATATTTATTCTGTATATAGTTTCTGTGTATATGTGGTTTTTTTTACACAGTTGATTTTTAAATGTTTGTCAGAACAAAAGTTACATTACCACAGTATTTGTAGAACTTACAGTCTCCCTAAATAATGGTATGTGTCTACAGAAATCAATTAATGATTTAGGAGAAAGTCTACTTTAGGATGTTGAAGTGTGGGTCAGAATTTCTGGTATGGCAGTTCTGTACTTATCAATGATTTCTACTGACTTCTCCATGAAGAAATTAAAAATAAAAGATGTGGGTAAAACCTTTGTGATGGGAGATGATATCCACACATCTGTCTTGGAGGCATTATATATATATATATATTATCTTCTTATAAAATGTGAGAATTACCATGCCCTGATGCTGCATTTTCTAAGGCTGGATGTCCCTCAGTGTGGGTCACTCTGTGCTCGGGGCATGCTGAGTTTTCTCATGCAGTAGCCTAGCTGTCTCTGCTGCTGACATCTAGCATACCCTATATCCATACTTTTGGTGACTTCTGTTCCTACACTAAGGTAATGTGGCAGGGGGGAGTTTTGGGATCACTGCATATTTATCAATTCTAGTTCCTAGAGGCAAGATCCAACAGACAGATACTGGAAAACATGTCTGGGTGCTGTTAGGGGGAAGGAAAATACTAGAGAATATTAGCAACCATGAGACATATCAGTTTATTAGCCACATAAGTCTAAAGTTAATTTCCAATGCCGCCATAGAAAACTAAAATACTTTTTTGTTGTACCTGTGTCCTTTCCTCTGCAGAAATGTGGCACTGGAGCCCAGGGCTCCCCTGCAGCCTAAGGTCAGCTTTGGGCTACCTGCCACCCCTCCTCCTTACCTGCTTGTGTTTAGTCCTGCCAACCCCCTTTCAACTTCTCAGCCCTTTTCCTGAGGCATTTTAGCACACCAACCTCACAGAAAACTGCTCACTTTCAGATGAATCTTCTCTGAGGTTAGCACATGGAATGAGGTTGTGAAAAGTCACATCAGTACCAGAATTAATGCAACTGGTGAGGGTAAAAACTCTGTAAGGTATTCTGAATACATAAAGTGTGCATGAAGTATGATTTCTTTTTTTAATTACACAACTCTGAAGTTTTTTGTTTTGGTTTGGTTTTGGTTTTTTTATAGTGCATGGTAAGATATTTATTTCATATACTAGGTTAAAAAAGTAAGTAAGCAGGTATTTTGAGATGGACAGAGGACTATGTAAATAAAGAAGATGAGGTGAGAGAAGAGATGGCCAGACCATACTCAGGTGGGCTAAGGCTAAGCCAGGCTTCCCCAGCTTTCCTAGCCAGCTTCAGAGCAAAGGAAAACAGATTAGTATAAACTGTGATCGCTATAAAATAGTTAATTATGTCTGGTAGTCAAATTCTGACTCCCTCTTTCCATTCAGCACTCACTGTATTAACCTCTTCAGACTTAAGCTCAGAGAGACTGAATTTGAAAATTAATCTTATGCTACAAATAGTCTCCCAAGCAAGGAATCAGTATATTTCTAAGAAGTGTGCTTTTTGTACTGTAGTTCCCCATAATTACATAAAGTCTATCAGTTTCTAATGCAGGAACTATAAAAATATGTTAGTTGGTCTTTTGTTCTTTGGGTATTTGTTGCTTTTTTTTGTTTTGTTTTTGTTTTTTTTTTATTTCAAAAAAGGCATCTTGAAATCTCTTCCCTGAGTAACAATCAGCAAAGTTCTCATTACTGGAAACTTTAAAATGTGTGCTGATCTGCAAAACAGCATATGAGTGATGTGAGCATTACTTATATAATTGGTTTTGTGCATGCTACAGTCACATACTGGCTTTAAAATATACCCCCTTAGTGTGTTCATTATATCCATCTCTCATCCACTTCTGCAATGGATATTTGCAGTCATTCATCACTGTTTATTATTAGAAAAGCAATGAATATGGAGCAGCATCATGCACATTACACTCCCAGTAGAACACACATGTTAATATACAAAGCGTGGTAGAAAGTTCACGTTTCTCCTATTAACTTCTATGAATTCAACAGAGCTGACCTGCTGTCATGTTTTAATCTTTTTTTTTTTTCCTTTTCCCATTTATCTCTGATTAGTTAGTAGTGATCAGAAACAAAACCAGAATTCTTAAAATAGTAATTTGGGCTTTGTCTGCTGATAGTGTGATTTATTATTAATTTTTGCCTGTTTCCATATTAAAATTATCTCATTTTAAATTATTTATGAGCTTTTATGATTTCTTAATGTATATCTTTTAACATATTACTCTTTTTGTATAGATTTTAAAAGAATATTTAATTGCATAAACCTTTAAAGATGCAGATAAATCTCTTGTAAGGCATATATAGTGTGAGTGGTAACTCCATAATTTAAAGCTGTATATCACAGCATGCCATAAAATTTTCTTATCAGCAGTTCTTGGCAATATAAAATTGATGTGTTTGGTGCTATCAGGTAATGTACTCTTTCCTGTAAGTCACCTTATTCTGATTTACCCTTAAGCTAGTCTCTGCGTGGAGGGTGTTGTACTCTGGATTCATTAATAAACATATTGGTGAATCAAAAGCAGTTCATCCATAACCATAATTAGTAGAGGATAACCATGATTAATTCAGTTGTTTAGATTAGCCAAGACACCTTGATTACTGTTCTGCAGCAACACACTGAATATTCAGCTCTGAATCTATGCGGTACTGGATGCCGTAGCAGATATATCCAGAGGCCGGGGACACAATTTGTCTGTTTGCTCCCAATTGATAACCTCTTACTGCACCATTCCTCAAAGGGGTTATTTGCTGCAGTAGCTATTCCTATTGCTCTTCTGATTGCAAACTAGCTTGCCTCAGTGCTTAAGAGTGATAAGAAAAGATGAGATCCTCACTGGCAAACTGCAAGAGCTTAGTGGGGATATGAATAAAAAGGTCATATGTTATAATATCCTCCTAGGAGGGATGTTGGGGCTGGGGTTTGATATTTCAAGGCCTATTGTCATGCCAGAAAGTGTAATTGCACTCGTGTCAATGTCTTTATGAAGAACCAGAAATGAACCATAGGTATTTTTTTCCACTATACTCATCAATGTACATATGCAAGATTTGATTGAAAAGGTGCCTCACATGTCAGCAGTTCTGCTGTGGGTTTAATTGCTGTGCATAGTCCAACTACTAGAAGGCTGCTGCCAAGAAGAATCATTCTATCCCTTTCTCACTCCCTCTCAGACATTCATCCTTGTCTCCTTTCCATCAGATTTAATAACATTGTATCCACAGGTGAGTAAGTTCAACTAGCAGATTGTTTGGAAATGGACTCCTCTGCCCAATTCAAAATGAAAGCTTCTCTTCAGGTCACCTTAGGTCTCACTTAGATATGATGCCAGGAAGGGAGAGGGAAGAAACTATGGTACTGCTGCTATCACCAAAGGGTCTGATTTCTGCCGCAATTTGTGTAATGTAAAGGTCACCCTGAGTCACCAAAAGAGAAAGAGATAGGCAGAGTTTGTACCTTCACTAGATCAAGGAATGGGTAATTTTTCTTTCAGGTATAAGAACTGGTCTGTATAAGAAGAAGTTTTTGTTTCTAAGGAAATAAAACTTATTTTGATTCAAATGGATGGTCAAAGTACCACTGAAATGAAAGAGAAGTAAATTAATTTTAGAAAAAACAGATTAAATCTCTCTAGTCCCACTAAAAATCTCCAGAGTAGAAATTAATTTTAAAACCAAGGCTGTCTTACCAAGACAAGATTTTCTTTCAGGGATGAACCCTGAAGTCATGTAGAATAATACAATCTACAGATAACGGAGAAGTCCATGTCACACCTGCTGTATAAAAGGACTTTTTATTTATTCATAGATCAGATTCCAATTATTTTTTTTCTGTCAGCTATTTTAGATGGTTTTAATAACTTATTTTATGTGATTTTTTTCTTTAATGTAGCTTGAGATAAGAATGATCTTAAGATAGCCCACCAATGGCATGTTCCTCGCTGAACAGCAAGACAAAACCAGAAACCTGTCCACTTGGTCTCCTTAAGTGTCCAGTTCCCCCATGTTCTCTGAAAAACTCTAAAGGGACTGGAAGGGTTTTGCACACAAAAATTGCATGACCCTGGTGAGGACCTTGCGTTACATGAGTCAAGAGCAGCTAGATAAGTGTCTACCAGGAGGTTGACTGGCATCTAATTCAGGTACAGGAAATCATGCCTGGATTCCTACGATCTTTATGTAATGTTTCAAAAATCTAGAAGCAGTATGACCATAATTAAATCAGATTCCAACTTTACAGCATGTTTCTGCTATTTTCCTCATGGAGAAAAAAAACACCAAAAAGCTATTTTAAGTATGAACTAACATTGATCATCGAGAATTTCAAGATAGAGACCACCACACACCTGTAAGTAGTGATAAATCAATTGTAAGATAAGCTTAAATGAAGCGAACTTTGTACTTTAAACGGTCTGTAACATAGAAAGAACAGAAAAAGAAAGCAGAAAAACATGTTGCAAGAGTGAAGGCAGTTGAGCTGAGCAGCTATCATTTGAATGCTGGATGGAAGTAAAAAAATTTTTTTGAAATAGGCAGGGCAAAGACTTGCCCCCTTCTGTTCTCAGCTTTTTCTTTTTTTTTTTTTTTTCCCTTCTCCTTTCCTATTTCAGTGAACTACAGAGAGAAGATGGAGTTTATGGTGCAAAGTTGAAGATGCTTAGAAAAGTATTTGGTTCTTTTGGACTACAAGATACTGTTGTGTGATACACTTTTGAGATAATTAGAATGCAAAAGAAGTTCAAGACTTTAGTGTCCCATGTTATAGGAAAAAATGATAAATTTAAGATTAGTAAATCAATGGTACTAGGTAGTATACTTCCAAGAATGAAGGGATGTAGCATTAGAATAGAAAATTCCTGATTTCTAAATTAAATAGTCTATGTGCTTACCTTATTAACACTACATTGTATGACCTTATTGCTGAAATTTATGACAATTTATTAGCATTAGAATGGTAAGCTTCACATATTTTCCTACATTAAAATGCAAGATTTACAGATGACACCTACACAGAAAAATAACCTCCAATAAAAAGTAACAACATGTTTACTGGCTGATTGTCCATTAAAATTCCTATAGTTCAGCACTAAGTGAGTACAGCCCATTATGATTCTGTATGCCTTTTAGGCGGTAAGCATTGCTAAGGAAAATGGTCCATTTTAATTCAGGACAAACAACAGCCCTAAGGGAGACCAGTTTTATCAACTGTGATTCTGAATTATCAGAACACTTCTAGATTACTTATCGAGGTATATCCAAATCTACTGAAGTTTTATTTTTTATGTTAGAATTCCCATTTCTCAATCCTGTAAGTATGCCTAAGGAAGGCAGAAATTTAGCATGTGGAGTGATTACAGTAATTGGGATCCTTACCCAGAATTTCCAGAAAAGGCTCTGCATTTAAGGTGTACCTGAGGACTTATAAGCCCTCATCAGTTTGAGAGCAGGCTGTCAGCCTGTTTACTGCAGTTCTATTTTAAAAATAGGAAATTGCTGTTAATATTGAAGTATAAATCTTTCAGAATAACTTACAGATTTGATATACTTTCTCTTCTAGAATTAAATATTTTCCCATATAGGGTTGAAGATAAATAGGTTGAGTAAAATTTTTTTCTTGCTGAGCTTCACCATTTTTCATTTACTAGTGTTTAGTGTCCCTATGCTTTCATCCCTACAGCAAGATTTTGGTGGGTTTGGGCTGAAGTATCCATGCTTTTGGCTTTGTCTGTGAATTATATAATGTACATCTATCTGGGGCTTCAATTCCCTTTCCTGGTTTTATGTCATATTTACTCCTGAGCAGATGGTTGCTGCTCACAGTTGTCATTTATATACTAATGTACAATTCACTGTTGCTCTGCCTTAAAGTGAGTGTTGGGTGAAATGGGAGAAGTAGTTGTCCTGAAAACAAATCAACTTTTATCATAAATTTGACATGCATCACAAATTAATGGAGGCAATTTCTATAGTAATAATGTAATCCCTGGAAGAACTGCAGCTGTCTATTCAGGTGCATTCAATCTCTCCTTGATGGGAATAATTACCTTCCATCCTTGCTGGATAATTGCCTTTTGATTGAGGTCATCAGAGCAATCAAGTCTGTGAGAGGCAGAAATCATTGCTGGGGTGAAGAAAGAAGGGGGAGGAGGCTAGAGACCAGACAGATATTTTAGAAGGGAGAATTAATACGTAGAATTTGCATGTATTTTACTGCTTCTTTGTTTGTAGTGATATTTCAAATGATGTGATTATGTGAAAATAGATGGCTGTTAAATATACTAAAGACCATGTCTATTTATTATTTTTTCCTCCAAAAGAAGGGTGTTATGATGTCAGTCCGTCAACAAAGAATTTTCTAATTGCAAGCTTTGAAAATAGTTTCCCTTTGTGAATGCGTGCATCAGTTTAGAACTCTAATTTTTTTAAAATTTATTTTTCTTGCCCTGTAGCTGTTCATTGTTTAAACCAATGAATTTAGTAGCTTGGATTTTTGCCCTGGTTCTTAAATCCTAGTGTTGGTTAGTATAAGGAATTGCTTTCACCTGGTTAATGATTGGACAGTGATACAGCTCAAGGATGCCATTTCTCATTCTAGTATAAAACATTCTAGTTGTTCTGTCCATCTGACATTGTCTGCAATGAAGGCAACAGTTGTTCAACCTACTAGTTGAAACTTTCAGCATTGTATTCCTCAGTTGTACTGAAAAGGAATGTTTTGCTTTTATTTTACAAATTATGAGGAAAGATCAGAAGATACTTATATGCAATATTTCTTTTTTCTTATATAACAGTATTGAAATAGGCAGGGAAGCACCCCGTTGCTTCAAAATATTTTGATATTTTTCATTATGGGTACAACTAGTTATGATTTCTATATATAACAAGAAGTTATTTTGCTATCCATAGGTACTAAATTTTGTCAATAGAGAAAAATAAGCAGGGTGATTCATGTTGATTGGTCATGGAGAAACAAGTCTTCCATTATGTGGTATATAAAAAGTACGTATTTCAAGGGATAAACTTTGTATTACTTTTTAAGTAAATCATAAACTAGAATCATAGAATAGTATTGGACCTTTAAAGATCATCTAGTTCTACCCCTCTGCAATAAGCAGGGACATCTTCAACTATATCTGGTTACTCAGAGCCCCATCCAACCTGACCTTGAATGTTTCCAGGGAGAGGGTATTTACCACTTCTCTGGGCAACCTGTTCCAATGATTCACCATCCTCATCGTAAAAGCTTTCTTCCTCACACCTATTCTGAATCTGCCCTCTTTTAGTTCAAAATGATTACCCTTTGTCCTACTGCTATGGGTCCTGCTAAAATGTTTGAACCCAGCAATCTTATAGCCTCCCTTCAGATACTGGAAGGCTGATGTAAGGTCTCCCTTATGTAAGGCCTTCTCCAGGTTGAACAAGCCCAACTCAGCCTGTCTTCTTCATAGAACAGGTGCTTCAGCCCTCTCATCATCTTTATGTCTTCCTCTGGACACACTCCACCAGCTCCATGTCTTTCTTGTACTGGGGACCCCAAACTGGGTGCAGTACTCCAGGTGGTTTTTCACATGGGCAGAATAGAGAAGGTAACCCTGCTTGTAATCCCTGGAAGAACTGCAGCTGTCTATTCAGGTGCATTCAATCTCTCCTTTACCTGCTGGCCACACTGCTTTTGATGCAGCCCAGGACCCTGTTGACTTCCTAGGCTGCAAGTACATATCGCCAGGTCATGTTGAGCTTTTCCTCAATCAATACTCCCAAGTCCTCCTCAGGGCTGCTCTCAATTCATTCTCCACACAGCCTGTAGTTGTGCTTGGAATTGCACTAACCCATGCTTATGTGCGGGCCCCTGCACTTGGCCTTCTTGAACGCCATGAGGTTCACATTGGCCCACTTCTCAAGCTTGTTCAGGTCCCTCTGTATGGCATTGTGTCCCTCTGGCATGTCAGCTCTTGGGAGAGTCATGAAGAAAATGTATTTCCTTTTGTATCAAATAATATTCTTATATGAAATGGACACTATAACTGGAGGCACACAATATTTCAAATGCTGAAATAAGTGGCTATATATTTGATGCATTAAATTACTCTGTTATTTGTAGTCATTCTATGGCACAATATTTTCTTTGATAATAGGAAAACTTATCACTGAGATATTTCTTACTAAAAAGATGATCTAAAATCTGTAGTCTAAGCCTGCAATCTGACTTGTTGAACATGTTAGAATATGTGCATTTTTTTCACAGAAGAGGTTAACAAAAGCTGTCTTAGTACTCATCCAAAAATAGAGCTGAGGAACATCACAGAAATACATTGGTTTACTGATAATCCTGCTGTATTAAACTAGAATACATATTTTTCATTTGCTAATCCTATTTACAGAAGATAAAGCCCCATGCTTCAGAGTACTGCCAACCATGAACTGCTTGGTGTTTGGCACAGTAATACCCCTGCCTAGGCAAGTGAAGCATTGCCTCTTCCTCCTTTAAGTAACTGCTAAATTGGCCCTGCCTACAACACCTGGGATCATGGGATGCTTCATACTTTTGATGTAAAAAATAGAAAAATGATAATGAGCAATTTCTAAGGTACTGCCCAAATTACTCAGAAAGGGATATACAATTGAGAGAAAGGCTCTGTAGAAGAAGGAAGGTTTGTTCTGAGATTGCTGGAGAAGCTATTGGATTTGACAGAAAAACACATAAGAGATCATGGTGAATGACAGTGGGAAGAAAAAAAATATTTGGAAGTTAATGGTGTGGAAATGAGGTAGATTCACCAAAGCTCTGCATGTAACTGAAAGGAAATTCTTCCTGGTAAACACTAACTGTGGCTGAATGCACAGACACAGTTGGCTGCTATAAGAGGTTTCTTGCGGCTCCTTCAAGATAGTTAGTGTTAGTCACTTTTCATTCAAGTGAATGAACCAGTATTATAAGACCATCACAGTGTGTACATGGATCTGCCATTGACAAGTGGAAAACATGAAGGTTTCAGAAAAATAAAAGTAGAAATGTATACTGATAGGTGCTTCCATGGTACAGAAGCGAATTTTCTTTAATAGCTTCCTAAGTAAGAAACTACTCCACATCTCATTACTGGTTTTTGCCTTGTCTTCAATAGCTGCTTGCACTTGATTTATTGGTCTCCATCAGTCTCTCTTGTGGCTGTTCAATTTTCTTGCTTGAAATTAAACTGTAAGCTCTTTGGAAGAGGAATACATGTTCCCGAACAGTGCCCAGCAAAAACAGGGCAATGTTTCTGTGCGAGTTCTCCTGGAATATTAATCAGAAGCTGTACAGGTTTTGAGAAGACTTTGACTTAAGGGCCTTAGTATATTGGTAATATGACTGTAAATTGTATTACTTTTTTTTTCTTTGACTATTAAGAACCTAGGCTTGAAATTATGTGTGTAGAGAAGCATTTTTCTTAACCAATAGAACTGCAGCTTTGATCACAGGATGAAAATGAGTGTTTGAAAACTGTGTTGTCAGCGGTTATTCATAGAAAGAGATTGAAAACTTAAAGACATGAAACTGCCTTACCTCTTTAAACCTCATAGGCTGAGGTGAATTACTTAACAGTCCAAGTGGCTGAAAATGTTGATGGAAAGTGAATTAAATGACTGAGGACAATGCCATGAGCAATCGAGCTGTACTGATGTTTTATTAGGTAAAAAGGTTAATACTGGACATCTTATCCTAAGTCTTTACTGCTACCTAATACAAGATGCCTAGCCATAGCCAACAGCAATAATGTCTCTGAAATATGAAAATAAATTTAAATGAATAAGAATTCTTATTTTCAAAGTGCTGAGCTTTATGATAAAATAAATCTAGGTCATTTAGGAATTTGGTGCTGTCTTTAGACTCTATGTTCTAAGGGTCATACAGCTAAAACAAAGAATTAGAATAGTTGATGTAAATTACTATGGATTTAGTGCCTTTTTTTTTTTAATGCAGCATATGTTCAATGTACTAGTATGTAAATCAGTATTTCATAATGAAATATGTAGCATAATAATGACCCTTAGCATTATGTCAGTAGATTCATTGAACTTTTAAATACTTTCCATCTTCTTTTGTGCAAATATTTAGCTTCAGCAGGAGTCTGGAATATGTTCTTTTTGTTCTCATTTGAAGTATATGGTAAAGTTGGATATGGACAACAGAGAACCTAGACGTGCTAAAAATAACTCAGTAAATGAGAAGCATAAAAGTATTCATTGTATGTTTGCATGAAATGCTCTACATACCAGAGTGCATACCAGAAAGATTGACTTTTTTTCTTTCTTTTCTTTTTTTTTTTTTAATTGAACATAAAAAGAATTAGGGAATGATATTTTTGAAGACCAGTCTAGTTCTATTAAGCAGAATAAATTAATTATCTTGTTGACATTTTCTGTTAAATATTATACTGGGACAGAACTGGTTAAGATTTCTCATTAGTAACTTGTCTTATCCCAAAGCAAAAATGCTCAAAGAAGCCCATAGCTTGTTTGCTTCTGCCTCTGAGACTGGGAAGATGGAGATGGAATGGGAAGGGTACTTGGAGCAAATGGAGGTGTTTAAAACACGTGTAGATGTGGTGTTTAGGGATGTGGTTTAGTGGTGGACTTGGCAGTGCTAGGTTAATGTTTGGTCATGATGAACTTAAAGGTCTTTTCCAACCAAAACATCTTTATGATTCAATGAACAAATGGTGGTCGGTCAGAGTGGTTCTATTTCCTCAGAGTCCAGCATGGCCAGAGATACTCTTCTGTGCACATAAATCTACAGCTGGGAACAACTTTCAATTTTATATGTACCTGAACACATTTGCATGTATAATGCAGCTTATAAAGCTACATTCTGCAGTATAGGTCAAAATTTGGAGACTCTACTGCTCATTATACATAATGGTGCTAGGAAGTATATTTAATATCAGCATCAAATTCAGCTCAGGATTTATTTCACAAAAAAAATCAGGTTTTTATCTTCGTCAGTAAAAACAAATAAATAAATAAATAAGTAGATTGCAAACTTCCACTCATTATTAGAGTTCTTTTCTGTGTTTTACCCAACATATAACAATAGAACAAGAGTGGTACCACTGAAGTTTTAAAAGTGTAGAAGAAAGAAGGAAAGAAAGAAACCTACTTTTGTGAAAACAAACTGCTCTCACCAATCCCCGTTGAATGTCTAAACCTTTGAACTCTGAGGAGACAAATTTTAGTTCATTAAAAGAATGTTGTTTAATCTTGCTTGGCTTGGGAAGTTTTCTTAGAAAGTATGAATTCTTCAGGACTCTAAATTATCTTCCCATTGAGATACAGATCTCCAATTAGGTCATGTCCATTAACATCAGACATAGCTGAAGAAGATCTGGCCTGAAACACGAAGGGAGGAAGTGCCACCTGAATTTGTACAAAACTAGCTATTGAGATAAGTTCAACATCCAGCCAAAGATGTTGGGAAGTACAAAATGACCAAGAGGGGTTTTTTTTCATTTTAATTCCTCCTGAACTTCTGAATATTCCTCAATAACCCCCCCAATGCAGGGGTTTTCCTCTAG
>VZTU01033055.1:43111-60123 GCA_013400835.1 Zapornia atra
CCCCGGCATGAATCAGTCTGCAACTACACCCGCCGCAGGCTGATGGGAGGAGGAAGGAAGCGTGAGACCTTCTCCTGGGCTCAAACATGGATTTCGACACAGCTCTGCAGCAGCTGCAGCTCAGATGCGCCCGGCTCCGCCGCTCGCCCTGCCTCCTGCAGAGATAAGCTGGAAGGAGATAAGCCCTCCCGAGGGTGCTGAAGGTATGGAGCTTGGGAAGAAGTGCTCCCCAAGGGAAACCCTGCTCCTGATGGGAACGCTCCCTGTGGGGCATCCAGCACGGGGCAGGACTGGGATGCTGGTCAGGAGAGGTCTGAGCACTGAAAACATTCCCCCCTCCTAACAACAAGCATTGGGGGTGTCTGGTGGTTCCTCCTGGTGAAGTTGAGGAGTGTCTTCACTCCCATCCCAGCACATGGGACAGATACAGGAGCTGGACCAGCGTTTCCACACTGGCTTTAAGTAATGAATGTTCTTGTCCAAGCACATCCACGGCATCGGCATCAGGGATCAGACCTAACACGAGCTGGGGCTCAGCATAGAATCATAGAATCAGAGAATCCCAGCCTGGTCTGGGTCAGAAGGGACCCCAAGGATCACAGAGCTCCAACCCCCTGCCACAGGCAGGGCCACCAACCTCCAGGCCTGGAGATACACAAGGTTGCCCAGGGCCCCATCCAACCTGACCTTGAACACCCCCAGACATGGGGCACCCACCCCCTCTCTGGGCAGCCCCTTCCAGCCCCTCACCACTCTCTCTGCAAAGAACTTCCCCCTAATATCTCATCTAAACCTCCCCTCCTTTAGCACCAGCCCAGCTCCCTCATCTGAGGTTGGGCTGCAGCGTCACACACGCCGATGCCCCACGCAGCCCAAACCGCCCATCCACACCGCATCAGAAGCGGAGAAGCCGCCCAGGGAGCAGCTGAGCTGCATCACAGAATCGTAGGGGTTGGAAGGGACCTCAAGAGATCACCAGGTCCAACCCCTGCATCCTCCTGCTCCCAGCAAAACCCAGGCAAGACGGAGCCAGAGGGATGGGGACGAGCGATGCCGCATCCGACTCGCCACCCAGGAGGAGCCCGGGCGGGCGGCAGCGCCAGCGACACGCTGGAAAGGGAAAAGGAGGAGGGGGAAAAAACAACAGCTCGGGAAAGTCATGGAGCGTTTCGGATCACAACCTCTCGCCTCCCGAAGAGGGACGGAGGCTCGTCAGGAATGCAGTCCCCAGGGCTCCTCAAATCCATGGCTTTCCTGCTTTCCTTCTTCCAGGGAGTGAGCTGGCTGATCCATTTCCATAATTCCATAATCTGGAGGAATTCCTGTCTCTTCCCCTCACAGACATCCTCCTCCTCCCCCCCCTGGAGAACAAGACCGGCTCTGTAACGGCCACACGCTCCCCGGATAAACACTGCTCCTGGGGACAATTTTCCTTAATTAGAAGTGTGTTAACAGGACAGGCATGAAGACAAACTCCAGCCCCCACGGGCACTGGATGCAGGACGGGTGGGCACCCTGCACCCCTCAAGGGTCTGGTGTGGCCCCCCATCATCCCCCTCCCCAGAACAGGCACCTCCTTGTGCTGTTGCCTGCTCCGACATGGACTGCGGCCTGGACAGCCACGGGCACGCAGAGCCATCACGTCAGCCTTGTTTCCTTAGAAAACCAGGCTAAAAAATAAATAAATTTAAACACCACCCCCCCAACACCGCCCCCCCCATTAAGCTGTTGAGCTCAGAGGAGGAACGGCTGGGTGGAAGCCGGTGGCCGGCATCCAGGACGCCTGACTCGGCACTCTGAAGGATCCTCATGGTCTCTGCACACACCAAAAAACAGCCCCCTTGTGACCCCCCCCAGGGGCTGTGCAGCTTGCCCCCTCCCCAGTCGCTGCAGGAGGGAAGCCACAGCCCGTCCATCCCTGGGGTCAGGCAGAGCCAGTGCTGGAGCATCGCCCTTCCCCGGAGACCCCTGTCTCAGTAGCACTGGGGTTGACACCACCTCCAGCTTCCCCGGGGGGTAGTGGAGGGGTGGGGGGCATGCTCCAGGCAGCATTTTGTCACCCAGGTGCCTCCTCCACCCTGGACCCAGCACCCAGCTCAGCCCCACAGCATCCCCATGTGAGCCTGGCTGCGGCACCGGCGATGGGGAGAGCCGGAGCAGAGCCGGAGCTCGCTCCATCTCAGCTGCATGGAGGGCAGCCAAGGGACCGCTAATTACTCTGCCTTAATGAGGCCATTCCACGGGCAAAAATATTCAGTGGAGGGACAGACGGGGCGCTCAGCTTCCTTCTGGGTGAGAGGAGAGAGACACAGGAGCAATGGGGACCTGGGGGACCGTCACCGGGGTGAGTTTGGGGGGCAGGAAAGCGAAAATGGGGCCGGTGTGCGCAGAGGCTCGGCCACAGCACGATCAGCACGGGACAGACAGACAGACAGACGTGTGCAGGGGGATACACACACTCCCCGTCCATCTGAAATGGAACCTGGCCCTGTGCCCAAGTGGATCCCCACGGATCAGGACAATAATTCCACCCTTTTGTCTCCAGCAACGTGGGAACGGCGCTCGCCCCAAGCTCGACACCTCGGGGCTGGATGGAGACAAGGGGAGCTAGTGTGGGGGGAGCAGCTCTCACCAGGGCAAAGAGAGCTCCCAGGAATTCTGTCCCAGGAAGGGGGAAGGCAAAGAAGACCCTTCCCCACTCCATCACTGCAGGCTGGGATGGGGGGGTCTGGCTGTCCCTAAGGAAGGGACACAGCAGCTCAGACAGCAGATCCAGCCAAGCCCTCACACCCCACAGCCATCAGCCCCTCACACCACTCAACAGACCCTGGAGAGGAACCAAAACCACCTCAGCCCAGCTCACCCTGCTCCAGGGGGTGGGTGGGCTGAGACCTTATCCCACACATAGGGAGACTCTGAGGGGTAATTCAATCCCCAGAACAATCCCAAAATGGGTACCAGAGGAAATCACTGTGGCCATCATCCCCCTCCGATATAAAGGGGTGATGCAGTGGTATGAGCATCCCATGCGTGTGCTCACCCCCTGCGCTCATCCTGCTTCAGGAACAGTCAGAAACAGTTAAAAAAGCAGGGAAAAAAAGGAAAAAAAAGAAAAAAGAGAGGAACCAGCAGATGAAATTACCAATCATCCTGCGCTCTTGCCAAGTGAGTTCACATCGGAGCCTCTTTCTTGGCTGGGAGGAGGCAGTGAGGAAGAAAAATAGCTTTCCATGCAAAGTGGGGAAAGAAATGTACTTGGATTCCTCAGCAGAGCAACATCTCCCTGAAATCAATTTGTCCCGAAGCCTACAGCTCCTCTGGCAAAGGGACAGGTCATTAGGAGGAGCGGGGCTGAAATGGAGTCAAGGAAAACAACCTCCCAGACGGGCTGGTGCGGACGGATGCTGCCCGGGAAGGTATTTTAATAACGGCCAGATTGCCAGCATTTAGGGCTCCTAATGCACCAGGATCAGATGTCCTGATATTTCAAACCCCTTCCTGGGGGCTTGTTTTCTAAAAGGAAAAGAAAACAACAAACCTTAAACCCAAGAAATAATAAATCAAGGAAGCTCTGCAGCCCTTTCCCAGCAGCCCCGGCCGCGTCCCGCTGAGCAGTCGGTGTTCCTGCCTGCTCCATGTGGGAGCTGAACGAAACCCCTGCGCCCTCACAGCTCCCCCCCGGACATGGGGAGCAGAGTCCTGGCTCTGTTATCATGGGGGGATGTTGGCAAAGCTGGGAGGGGACCCAAAACTCTGGCCACAGGCTTGGGGATGGGAATTGGGGGTACAACAAAAGCATCCAGCCAAACCTGGCACTGCGGAGCTGCTGTGCAAAGAGTCAACCAGGGAAGGGGGAAGAGAGAAGGAGCAGGGGAAGGGGAACCACTGACAATCCCAGCTTTTCGTCTCCCAACATCATCTCTATTTATTTTTCCATAGTAAAAGGGAAGAATTCCTGCCTTCTCCCCAAAGCTGAGCATTGCTCCATTGTGCTGGAGCTGAAGCTTTCACAGCGCTCAACACAGATGCTGCAGAGCCCAAGAGGTGCCCAGCACGAGTGGGGGACACCCTCCATGAGCCTGGGGTGCCTCATCCAGCCTGGCCTTGGACACCCAACATCCCAGCAGAAACAGTGGCTGGGATGTTACAACCTGCTGCCTCCCAGCAAGGAGCAAGGTAGGGAGCCACATGGCCCCATCCCAGCCCTGAGTAGGAGGAAGCAGCTCCAGGGAGGGGGGGGAGCAGCACAAGCCTGGAAGCAGATTTTCTTTAATTCTTTCTTTTTTTATATAAATTTCTTTTGGGGTGTTGTTTTGCTTTGCGATTCTTTTGGGAGCCCTGCTCCAAACAAACAAGGACATTGTCTGGGGAAACACGTGGAGGCTGGAATCTAGTTGAGAAAACCCATGGGATCAGAATGTCCCCGTGGTCAGGGATTAGCTGTGGAGCAAGGAGGGACCCCAGGCATGGGCAAGGGAAGATCCAGCACCCCCCAAATACACACCCGGGTGCAGAGCTAAACCTGTCCTGGTCCCCCCCAGACCCATGCAGTGGCACGGCTGTGTCTGGAGGGGGCCAGGGGGGACCTGTCCCGTGTCACCCCATGCACAGTGGTGATGCTCGCCCAGTCCCAGCAGACACTGGGTCCTGATGAGCAAAGCACCAGCACAGGCACGTGCCTTCCTGTCCTCGATCGGACACCTGCCAGGATCCATCCCGCTCCGGGCCGGCGCTGGCTGCTCCCACAGAGCAGGGGGAGAGCGGAAAGGGAGGAAGAAGGAGACAAGTTCCCCTTGTGATCCAGCCTTGGCAGGAGGAAGGACGAGCTCTCTGCGGCACCGCTCCTGTGCCATCGCACGTGCACTCGTGGGCTGCGTCCTTCTCACAGGGCTGAGCCTGTGGGATGCTCCATGGGGCAGCCCGGGATGCCCCAAGGGAAGATGAGCTCCAGGGGCTGGGCAGGAAGGTGCCACCCCCAAGTTCCCCACGGAGATGGGGTCAGGATAGACCCCCCCAAAATGCTGCGGGGGCACGACGTGCCCACACCTGCCTTGGCTGTGTGGCACAGCCGCTGGCACTGAGCCCCACGCGCGCTCCCCATCACCTCCACACCAGGGATGTGCCCAGGGCTTCCCAATCACTGGACTCCACTCCAACTGACAGCAGAGAGGAACAATTCAGTTCCAACATTAGGTGGGGTTTTGGGTGGGTTTTTAGTTGGGGTTTTTTTTTTGTGGTTGAGAGAAATAGATGGAAGATTTCACCAGCCTCTGACTCTTAGTGTGTCCCTGGAAAAAGACCTGGGGGGAGGGAACTGGCCAGCTCAAATCAACTGAGAAAATCCCTGCCTGTGAACAGTGTCCCCAGCAGCGTGTTTGGGAACCGAGGGACAGTGGCCGTGAAAAGGGACATCAGTGTTCAAGGCTGGGGCAGAAAAAGGGGTTCAGTGGCACAAGGACCAGGGGAAAGCAAAGCTCCAGAGTACAGCGGGTCGTGCCAGGCCCTGTTAATTGCATTCATTTAGCACATCTCCCGCACCGCAAGTGACACTAATCTCTCCGCGGGAAGAGAGCAGGGATGCTCTCAGAGCTGGGCTCTGCCACTGCCCCAGCCCAGACCTACCCCTGACAGCTGGGGGCTGCTAATTTTCAGCCCTTCAGCATCCGTCTTCCCCGTCAGACACCATCCCAAGCCCCATTAGCAGCAGGCACCAGGGAAGCCCGGCTCCCACTGTTAGTGGATAATGCCATAAAGCAGCAAATAAAGAGGGAAACCACTAATTGGATTCACAGGTCTCCCCAGGGTCCCGACAGAGAGGAGTAGGGCAGTGACATCGGCTCCTCAGCACGACCCTCAGCTGGGGGAACATCATCCCTCCTGCTTGTTTGTGCTGATGAGCTGATCCTGCCCGTTTCCCCGCACGTCTCTGACCCACGGTGAGGCTGTACCAGCCCCACACAAGCAGCACCCCACAGCACCCCACGGTAGGTACCTGCCCCCATCCCCAAAGGGAGAGCAGAGGCAGCAGCTCAGAGCCAGGGAACGGAGGAGGAGGAGGATGGAGGCTCTTTGCTGCCAAAGGGAGATTCACAGGGACACATGTGGGACCCTCATTCGCGCTCCTTCCGAGGCGCATCAGACCCTCATTGCTGATGCAGCATTTCCACATGCTCCAGCCCAGGCAGCCGGTACCCACTGGAGCCCACTCTGAGGGCAAAGGATGCTGATGGCACCACAAGCACCCCAACCCCGTCTCAGGGCTTCCAAATCAGAGCCTGAGCACGCACCCGTGCTCTGAACCCCAAACCCAAGGTCGTTCCCCACCTCCATGCTGGAGGAGGAGCCACATCACAGCTTCTCTGTGAGCCAGGACCAAGCACAGGGGTCACTGCCCCTTCCCCATGGATGGGAACTCTGCCTTCATCCCGGGGCTCTCCCATCCCTCCTCTTCCCACCCCGAGCTGGCGCAGCCGACTGGGAGGTCAAGCACAGCAAAGCACCTTTCCTTGTTTGGGCCTGACCGCACTCCTACCCCAGGCTCCCTTCCCCTCCTGACTGTAATTAAAAGGTTGTGTCTCAGATTAACATCCTGGGGCCGGAGCAACCCAAACCACCCCAAAGGCCTGCCAGGCCCAGGGTCTCACCCAGGGACGGTCAAGAGTCAGCGGCCGGTGCTGCAGGCTCCGGCCTGACACCAACAGCTCACCATGGCGGGCAGGGTGGTTGCTCCCTCGACCCCCCACAGTCAGGTCACCAGTCCCCGCAGCACCGCAGCTGGGCAAAGTCACCCCAAAACCCTCAGGGAACCCTCCCAGCACAGGAACTTGGGTGCAGAAAAGCAACCAGGCTGATTTCAGGGACATCCTGAAACCTCCTGCCCAAATCCCAGCGGTTTCTCTTCCTCTGCATCACCCCCAAACCGCAGCCCCCACCACAGGAAATTACATGGTCGGAGCTGAGCCGGGCGGGAAGGAGAAGCGAGCAGGCCAAGCTTCAGGTCATCTTGCCCGCTGCCCCCCCAGACAGGTTTGGGGAGACCAAACAGAGCCCCAGGAAGCTTCCAGAGGGGCCAGAAGCAGCACGTTTCTGTGTAGACCTCTGTAACACATGGGTGGGATGTGGGGAGCGGAGCCGAGCCCTGTCCTGCCTAATTTCAAGCTATCGCCTGCAAGAGCAAAGGGTGAGGCCTCTCCCTAAAAATACACAATGCCCTAAAAATACACAGCACAAGCTCCAATTAACCGTGCAGCACACACCCTCGGCCCAGCGCTGCAGCCAGAGCCTGCCGAGCCCCAGTGCAGCCTGAGGGGCAGCCGGGCCCCCCCAGCACCCATCAGGGGCTTCGGCCTATTCCCACTCGGCAGTGGGGGCACCATGACACTGGGGAGCAACACCCT
The DNA here is from genome assembly GCA_013400835.1 of Zapornia atra. Classification (NCBI taxonomy): domain Eukaryota; kingdom Metazoa; phylum Chordata; class Aves; order Gruiformes; family Rallidae; genus Zapornia; species Zapornia atra. The sequence continues at coordinate 50,509 of VZTU01033055.1, forward strand.
CGGCTCCGGGATCCACCCCAAGACAGTGGCTCATTCCCAGAGATCCGTTCATACTCGTTCATGTGGTTCATTAGCCGTGATCGCTCATCACACACCACCGCCCGTGTCCATGCCAGGAGGGCATCCCTCCCACACTGGGTGCCACACACGTGCCCCCTGCCAGCACCCCCAACTTCAGGGGGATGGCACCATGGAAGCTGAGGGCTGCAAAACCCCACAAACCCCCAAATCCCACCCCGACTAACTCAGTCTGTGGTTTCAGAGGATAAAACCGGCAACAGGACATCACCCAGGGCAGTTCCCATCCCAGCCGTACAGCTACAGCACCCACCCACCTCCCCCAGACCTCAGAGGGACTCTGCTGACCCGGGATCGGCTCCTGCTGGGACCCCTCACCAGGCACTGAAATCCCACCAAGTCACTCCCATTCCCCTTTAAGACTACTGAACTGGGACCAGCAAGCCCGAACAGGAGACAGCGGGTAACCAGTGCTCATTCCAGCTGGGGAGACACACAACCACCCTCACACAGGTGGGTGACTCACATGGCTGCACTTTTTGGTGAGGGCTTTTTGTCCTCAGTCACTGCGGGTGGGAGCAGCCAACACCCAGCTGAGCACGGGGAATGTGGGGCCAAAGCCAAAAGAGGAAGCAATGAGGGCTGCTTTTCCCAAACTGGTACCCAGGTACCACCACTGTTCCTCGTCGTATCGCTCTTCCTCAAAACCTCACCCAAAGAAACCGCAAAACTTACTAGAAATAGTAAGAGGGAAGGAAAAGGAAAGCCAAAAACTATGTGTGTGACGAAAGCCTCGGTGCCTGGCCCCAGGGAAAGCTGCCTCTTCCCAAAAACACACTCCCCTGCTTCACCCAGCGCTGGCTGGGGATGCTCAGGGTGATGGGGGCTGGGGGGAGCACGGGCTGGGAGCACAGCCCAGGGGGGAGCAGGCACTCACGGTGTAGGCTGAGGGAGATGTTGATGGAGCGCTCTTCCACGAAGCCCTTCAGGTTGGGGATCTTGGCGCACTTGAGGATGGTCTGGGAGGCGCTGTCACCCACGTGAACCCAACACACCGTGTCCTCAATGTAGTTGAAGTCCATGGCCGTGGTCTGCTTGGCGCTGGTGGGGGTGATGTTGGGCACGGGGGCCCCACTTAGGTAGGTGGCCAGGATGTTCTGGGAGTTGGCGATGAGCAGCACAGGAGGACGGTCCACAGGCTCTGGTGGGGAAAGGAGGGTGGTCATGGCAGCACTCCCAAAGCTCACAGCCACAGTACCCATCAGCCTGGCACTCCTGCTCCAGCAAAAAGGCCGGGACATGCAGCCTGATGCAGCAGCACGGTGGGAACAAGCACCCTGGGGATGGGGGTACGTGTGTGGCATGAGGCCACAGTTCGCAGGGCTGCCCAGAAGCTTCTCCCACTGAGGAGCTCACCGTTCTTGGCCTTGCAGGACCTGTTGTCTGGCTGCAGGAGGTATCCTTCCACGCAGCTGCAGGTGTAGGAGCCCTCTGTGTTGGTGCACGTCTGGCTGCAGGTCCCGTAGATGGTGCATTCATCGAAGTCTGGAAAAGAAGCCAAAAAAACCCAAGGTTTGGACCAGCCAATGTCTCTCCACGGCTGCTTTCAGAGGAACAAGGGTTTCCCCTTTCCTCCAAGGCAGAGCTGCAGGGGAAGGGACGATCCTCGAGCTCAAGGGATGATCCCCGAGCCCAAGGGACGATCCCTGAGCCCAAGGGATGGTCCAGGAGCATAAGGGATGCTCACGAGAGCCTCCAGCAGCATCCCTGGTCACCCTCCCCTCTCACACCTCCAAGAAGCTCGCAGCTTTCTGCTCCAGCAGCACAGCATCAAAAGGACGATTCCCTGGCTCACAAACGAGGCCTCTGCGACGCCTAATTATCCGCTGCCCCTCCCCCCAGCTCTGCAAACCCTGCGCCTCAATTTCCAGCCTGGGTTTCTCTCATCTTCAGCTCCCAAGGCCCTGCCTCGCTCTTTCTTCTGCTGGATGAAAGAAGCTTCTCCACCGGTGAGCTCCTGCCCCAAGGTGCACGTGGGGGCTGGAAATGGCCCCTTCCACCCCCGCTCAGGGAAATGAAAGGGACGGAGCTGCCATGATCTCTCCCTTCCAGGCCTGTTTCCAGGCACCACATCGATCCCATTGCTCCTTGCTGACTCTCTCCTCTTTTCCAGCATCCTCAGAGGCACGGCCATGGGAAGCGGGCACAAGCCCAGCGCTGGCCACTGACCCTACACTAAGCCTTCTCCTTACTCCCTCCCAATATCCCTCACTCGGGCGTTCAGGAGCTGCACCCCCACAACACCCCCGTGACAGCAGAGCCCCATCCACCCTGATTTCGCCCTCCAAAGGTCAAGGTCTGCTGAGCCCCAAGTCCCTTTGGGTGACCCCACCAAGCCCTGGCACTGCAGCTGAGACGGTGGCATCAGCCAGAGCCCCAAGGAGCTGCTACGCAGCACTGGGGGTGCTGGCTTTGCCCTCCCTGTACCCACCTTTGCAGCTCCTCCTGTCCTCAGCCAGCTGGAAGGAGTTGTTGCAGTAGCAGGTGGGTCCACTCAGCGTCGGCACACAGTGATGCTGGCAGCCCAGCACCGTGCAGTTTGCTAATTGCTCTGAGGGGACACGGAGGGGAGAGGATGTCACCAACGTGAGAGCTCAGGTGAGGGACAGGATGGACACACGGACACCCCCCAGGCACCCCGCCAGGCTTTGTGGAGACCTCCATGCTGCCCCCCTCCACACCATCACTGGGCTAGCAGCATTACCAGACCAGCACCATCACTGGGCTGGCACCATCACCGGACTGACACCATCACCAGACCAGCAGGCAAGGGGGAACCTCAGCACCCAACTCAACCACCCGTGAGGTTTTACATCCCTGACGTGCCCCAACCCGCCACCACCCTGACACAAGGCCGCCTTCCCCCAGCCTTCGCCTCGTGCGCGCCCGTCACGCGCTGCCCAGCTGCAGCAAACGATCAGATCCCATTTAAGCGATGAGAATCATTAACGAAATATTAATTGTCGGCTCAGGAACAGCTGCAGAATCCGCCCCAATGCTCTGGTCCCAGCTACAGGGCTGGGTGGGACGGACAGAGCCCTTCGGGGCAGGGTGTCCCACCCTCAGCTGAGGAAGGGTTGGTTGGGGAGAAAAGCAGAGTTTTCTGCTTGCCCAGAGCCTGCAGAGACCCAGCTCCAGGGGTCAGGCCAGGACACGCGTTTCTGAGCAACTAATCTGCGCACCAGCAAACACACTGATCTGGGGAGAGTTTTCCAGCAGGATTAGTAACTGGGGACAGGCCAGGAGGGGGGACAAAGCTCCTGGAAATTAAGGAAAAAAACACCCCATGCTGGTATCTCTTATCTGGACCAGAATCCCAGCCCTCCCAGCTTTTAAATCCAGGAGACAATGCAGCTCTTTAATGGCCTGCAGGCTCAGGAATGATGGGCATTTCACTTCCAAGTGGCTCTGGATAATCTCCGGATCTGCTACGGGCCAGCCCGGCTCTGAGCTGCCCCGCGCCGGCTCCGAACACGGAGCGCGGTGACACGGGTGCAGTGTGGGGCTCACACTGCACAGCCAGGAACTGGGACAACTGGGGACCCCGTGACTCTTGCCATGCAGGGCGGGGAAAGCAGGCAAGGGCAGTATCCAGGGGGGGATCCCCCCATCCTGCCCCAGACACGTACCCCGGCAGTGCGGCCCCTCGTCGGAGCCGTCGAAGCAGTCGTGGATCCCGTTGCACAGCTTGCTCATGGGGATGCACAGCTCTGTGCCCAGGCAGTTGTGCTCGTTGGGCTGGCACCGTGACACCTTGCTCTGAGGACCTGCAAAGACAGCGAGAGGCAAAGCCCATCACTGAAGGGACGGCACAGCAGCCCCGAAACCCCACCGTCCGGATGAGACCCCCAAAACCTCCCAGGAACACACAGCACCCCCTCCCCAACCCCACCCTGGCTGCTCTCCAGCACTGAGCATCACCCCCACAGCCAGACCTGGGGTAAAAGGTCTTCAGGGGGACGTGGGGGCTCTGGGAACCTTGCAGCCCCCAAGACATCCCTGGGAATGGCTCTGCAGTAGCCGATGGCCGGCAAACACTGCACTGGGAGTGGGTGTGTGATCATGCCCATTACATCCCCCTCGGTTCCGATTCCCTGGCTACAAAAGCTAGCCCCAAATCCCCATGGCTCCCAGCCCCAAACCAGGCTCTGCTCTCTCCAGCACCCCAGCTCATTAACAGACATGGGATTTCCCTTTGGATTTCCCTTCCAAAGCAGGCAGCACCCCCTCAGCTCTCTGGGAATGACAGGGCTGGAGTGAACTTTCCCTTTTTTTACAGAACTTTCCCCTTTTTGGGGCTGGAACTGGATGACCCCTCCCAAGTGGAACACTTCTGGTTTCCCATTGGCACACAGCCCCAGCGGGATGAGCAGGAGAATCGTGCTGAAGGGAAGGAGACCCAGAGCAGCTGGGCAGGCAGGGACCCTCTGCCCATCCCCTGAGACCACCGTCGATGAGCAGGGTCCCAGGAGGAAGCTGATCCCACAACCCCAACAGCCCCAGACACCCCTGTTTCGAGGGGTCATGTCAGCTGCAGGCAACCCCTCACTGCTGGGAGGTCTGGGGGCACTCAGGGTCCAGCAGCACCAAGCACCCAAAGCACAGTGGCCCCCCCAGGGCTCCCTGCTGCCCCAAGCATGCCATCAGATGCCAAGATACTAAGAGCTGGTCACAGAGGCAGGTTGGGGAGGTCATTAAGAGCCAGGGCTGTGCGCCACAAGGAGACTTAATCTCCATTATTAACGAGGAAAATCACAAAGGAAGCCAGGCTTTGTTGTTAAGCTCCTCTGAGAAGCGACCTGGCGTTGAGACCAGCAACAAAACAAGCCGTAAATCGATTAAACACCCTGAAAAACACCCTGAAAACCCGTTAAAAGCTCCACCAGCGGCCTGGCTCCAGCCCCACTTCACCCTGGCTGGAAGGGTGACGTACCCATGGTGAGCCCTGGCACAGCGCTGGCTCCGTGTCAGCGTCAGCCACCCACGGCACATGGACCACGGGGCTCACCAAAGCCCGACACCCCCCATCTCCTCCCCAAGCTAAGCCGGGCTTTAGGGCTGAACAGGCGGCGTTCCGCCAGCTCTCACCAGGGCCCCCAACACCCCTTTGCCAAACCAATGGCAGCAGGGGGGCAACCAGCTCCAATCCTGCTTTACGGGGAGACGGTGGCTGTCGGCACTGTGCCGGCACATCCACAGGGCTGGCAGGAGGGGTGGTGGCTGAAACAGGCCCATTGTTGGCAGCAGGTGATCACCCAGAAGGGCACCGGCAGCACATCACATGCCAAGCGCCTTGTCCAGGCACAGCCCCGTTTTAGGCACCAGCAGAGACCAGCGGTCACCTTCATCCCAGACTCCACCAGCAGAGTTTGTCCTAAATAAGCTTAGACCCTCCCCGGAGAGGAGAGTTACATCACACATGGTGTGCAGCGTCCAGCCCGGTTCTCCGTGTGCCGACACATCCCCGGCAGTTCCCGTGCTGCCAACGCGCTCCCGGCCAGCCAGGGCTTGGTTTCACCCCCAGCACAGTGTGCTGAACCCCCTGAGGAGCACCACACACCCCCAGCAAGGAGCAAACTCCCCGGGGAATGTGGGGGGCAGGCAGTGCTGAGCTCCACACACGTGTGTCCCTTCTTGTGCAAGAGGAGCCCGAAGAACGGGAATCTACCGGGGTTCCAGGCAGTGGCTCACCCCGCTCTGCACTCAAGATGAGCATCAAGCACATCCCAGTATGTTCCCAGTTAGCCGACTGGCTTGGCACTGGGGCAATGAGCTCCACCAGGATGGGGGATGTGGAGCTCAGGGCTCCTGTTGCGGCCATGGGTTCCACCCCATCCCCATCCCAGGGCATCCCACAGATGATCCCCAGGAGAATTCCTCGCCAGATCCTGCTGTGCAGCTTCTGTTTATCACAGGGGCTGAACAGCAGTGCTGCCCAGGCACCGGGTAATTGCAAATTAAGGGTTAATTAAGCAGTATCAATACACAGGCTGAAGGTACTGAAATCAAGGCCCAGCTCATCTGTCAAAACCTCTCTGCCGTGTCCGTTATTCCCCTGAAAAGAGCCTGGATCAAGCTACTTACCACAAGCGGGGCAGGATTAATCTACAGGCCCCTCTGACGGTGCTGGCACGCTAATGAACGAGCCAATTGATTACATGTGACAGGCTTGTGGTGCACCCCCAGGAGCGGGATCGGCCCGGAATGTTTAACCTCTGGAAACAGCTTGGAAGGTAAAAGGAGGAAGAAAAGCAATTCCTCCCCTGGTAAACACAGCCTGGAGCCGACGTGGACACAGCCCAGCCATGGGGAACAGGACAAGGGGATGGGATGGAGGAGATGGGAGTGGGATGGTCCCAGGAGCTGGCAGCACCAGCAGAGAAGGGCCTGTTGATGCTTCCCATGACTGTCATCACTCATGGGAGACGTGTCCAAGCTCAAGCAGGACCGTGCCATCAACAGATCCAGCACAGCGGGATGAGGCATGTGAGGCCTTCTGAACCCTGGGCCCAAGGATCTGGTTTTGATGCCAAAGCCTCACAAACATCCCAAAGGCCACAAACCCATGGATTCACCTGCAGCAAACAGATGCACAGCCAGGGAAACCTGGTGCCGGTGGCTCAGCTGGGCTGTGGTACTCACCAGCAAACCCTCAGCCTGGCCAATGCACCCAGTTGAACTGGGAGAGCCCCAGAATCAAGCCAGGAAGAGCAGGTGGATGACAGGCACAACTCAGCCACAGCAAAGTCACTTCCCAGAGCACTCATCTCATTTTCAACTGGGTATTTGCTGGGTTTTCCCCCAGAAAAGAGAACTCTCCCTGTGCCCAGCTCGCACGTGAGCAAAGCCACGGATACCTCCAGGGATTCCCCAGGGAGGGGAAACCTCACCTGTGATAGATGGGAGTTGAGAAGCCTCTGATACGAGGGCACAATGTAAATACCAGGGTGAGGAGGGGTGTGCCGGGCCGTGGGCAGCCCTGTGTTTGCGGCTGGGGCTTAAGGAAGAGATTAAATAATGGCAATAAAAGTCCTTCCCTGCCAAAAAGATAAAGGGAAGGGTGGGATGGATGGATGGGAGCCGGCTGGAAGAGCCGGTGCTGAAGTGGTGTGAGAAAAGCTGGCTCGGCAATCGCCGCGTGTGCCGGCAGGCCGGGCTCCAGCTTGGGCAGGAGTGGGCAGGTGGAGGCTGGCATCTGTCCCCGGCGCCCATGGGGAAGGTGTGGACACGTGTCAGTGCCGTGCCCAGCACTGCAGGGCAGCCACGGCCACTGATGCTGACCCCTGGGCTGATAGTGGTAACAGGGTGCGGGGGTCCCTCGGACAGGGCAGGTCCCTCCAGACCCCCAGATCTCAGCTGGGGTGGGAGCTGCTCCCCGGGAAAAGAGTGTTCCCAAGGTTTGGGGTCTGTGGAAACCACAAGACTGGTCCTGGATGTGGTGGGTAAAGACAGGGGAGTGCTGGGGTGCGTGCCTCCCTTCCCATCCTGGATATGCTGAGCATGGACCGAGGGGCACACAGTTAGCAGGGGGGGTCCAGCACCCCCACTACACCCCCCCAGAGAACAAGCTGTGGGTGCCCAAGCACTCAGGGCTCTTGGCAAACCAGGGAGTGATTCCCCACCTCAGCCCCCAACACCACAGACACGAGGTGCATCCATGGGGGGCCCAGAACCCTGCTCCAGAAGGACAGACACCGATGCTCTGCTCCCATCCCCACTGGGGCGAGTGGTGTGCCTGCAGTGGAGGGAGACGACGGAGGGGATGTAGGGGGAGAAGCATCCAAGGGCTCTGTTTTCCGTTCACCTGTCCCTATGGATGTGGGGGTGGCAGTGGGCGTAAGCGTAGGACGTCAATCAGGACGGATTTCTCCCAGCCAGGGAAGGGCCTCCGAGTCCTCCTGCAGTAATTTTCCAGGGCTGCTGATTGACTGGAGCCAGACAGCCCATCCCAGCCCCCTCATCCCTCCCATGGAGGGGACAGTTGCATCATTTCGCCTTAAGGAATAAATACTCCGAGCCTGAGGCTGCTTCGGAGACCTTCAGGAAGCGGGAGGCTGGGAAGGATCCGAGGGCCAGAGGACAAGAGGGTTTTGCTGGTGAGCAGCAGTGGGGACGGACAGTGCCGTGGCTGTCTGTCCTGCCAGCCCAGCAAGGCACAGTGGCTTTCCCCAAGGAGGATGGGGAGAAGCTCTGTGCTCCAGCCCAGCCAAGCCCTCGGCACAGCGCAGTGGAGCCCAACTGGCACAGCCATCATCCATCCCTACGGAGTGCCGGGTGCCAGCACGGCACCAGCTCGCTCCCTGGAGCAGACACAGACACGTCCCGGCCCTCGTGCCTCGCTGGACACAGCTCCGTTCCCTGCCTGCTTCAGGACTGAGACCTCACATCCCCACCCGAGGAGGGAGCATCCCTGGTGCTGGTGGAGCAGCTCCGACAGCCCAGTACAAAACCAGTAAACCCAACACATCAGCCAAGCCAAACACATCCAGGGAAGCAGCGTCGCTCTGGGGGCCGTTCCCGGGGGTCTCAGCGATCTCCTTCCTCCTCCAAGCCCCCGTTAATCGCCCAGTGTAGGTGCTGCAGCCCCTGCCCAGCGCCGGGCCAGCCACATCCTCGCTCCAGGATCTGCTTTCCTCATGTAAACCAATTCCAGTAGAAACACCCAATAAACCAGTGACACCCAGCGCTCAGGAAGCTGGTTTGTTACCAGAGCCAGGGACAACAGCTAAGGAGATAAAAGGAGGACGGACAAATGGACGGATGGCTCCGACACCCTCCCGGAGTGGTACCCACCCCCTCCACACCCTGAGGTGCTACGGGAGAAACTGAGGTAGAGCAGTTGTGCGATGCTGCCTGTCCAGGACCCTGGCAGGAGGGTGCATTGAGAGAAGGGATAAAACAAAAGCAGAAGGCTCCTTAGGAAGGAAAGGCATACATACATATATCAGGTGATTCATCCGAGCCATCCGGACAATCCTTTTCCCCGTCACAGCGCCAGCCCTTAGATATGCACGTAATCTGATCTTTGCATGCAAACTGTTTAGGGCTACACGTCTTCGGTGCTGGATGAGAGAAGAAATAACGATAATAAACAAGATCAGTTTCTTCCCAAAGACAAGCTTTTTTTTTTTTTTTTAAAAAAAAAAAAAACCAAAAATAAATTTTAAAATATATCTATTTTAAATTAAAGACTAGATTGCTTTTAGTGTGATTTCTTTCTAATGGCTCGGCAAAAAAGTTTCAGCCCGGCATCAGATCCATCAACCTCACCCCTAAGGAAAGGAGGAAATTTAAACTGAAGCATTAATTACACCGCGAGAAAACAGGAACCCAGATCTGGGATGTGCTAACAGATTTTAAAGATCATTTAACTTGGATGAATTAGCTCCTGGGAGCCAAAGGCGGTTTGTTTGCTGGGCTTGACAGTGAAGGGAAAAAAAGAAAAGGGAAAAAAAAATATGAAAAGCCAAATGAGAATGAATTAAGAAGTAATGTTTTTAAATAACTGAGACAGTGCTGGCAGCAGGACGGGGCCTG
>VZTU01033059.1:1809-25392 GCA_013400835.1 Zapornia atra
AATCCTGTAAATTCGGCTAGCCCACTGAATAATGTCCTCTGTGAATGCAGAACTGGTGGTCCTGAAATTGCTGGCAACTGTGTTAAAAGGGATTCAGTCTCTGAAAATTGTTCTGTATAGTTTCATATCTAAAATAAGACCAGCAGTTTATTATGTCTTCTGTGAATCGTGTGGATCCTAGATATTCTCAGAAAGAAAAAAAGGTTCATATGAAGGTAAATTAATTACAAACTTGTGGCAAATATTAGAAAATCCAGAAAAATACCAGTAATGCAGACAGAACCAATAGTTAGAAAGTGCTATGAAGAATACATAGGACTTTGCAGATCAAGGACTTCATTTGGTAGCACACAAAAATTCTGAACTCAATGTATAAATTTGTCAGTGAAACACAGAAGAGGAAGACAGTATATCATATTTTCTTATAACAATAGAAGTTTTTTCACCCTTGAGTATACAAAATTTAACAAAGCCTGCAAACATCTACTGTCACAACAGTTAAGTGTTCTGAGGATGGCAAGACCTATTATGACTGACCTAAAAATGAAATTACTTAATAATCAGGAATTAAGAGGAAAAAGTCAGACTTTCAGATACTGAATTTTAAATTAGCAGAACTCAAGTTCACTCTTAACTGAGGCACAAAAGTCTTTAGCAGTACAGGATGAATGCAGTAATCTAATTTTGGCTAATGAAAAGGAAGGAAGTGGAAGCTGTAGCCTCAAGCATCAGTGTAGAGAAAGAGAAGAACAATTACAGTGGTACTGCAGAAAATACTTGATATCTATTTCTCTGATACCTCAGGTTTTTGGCTAAAGCCACGTCAATATCTTTGGAGAGAAACTAAGATGGAATGTCACTGCTGTTGTAGCCTTTGAGAAATTTCAGCATTTATTTATTATTTATGTTTGCTCGTATGTTCACTCAGAGTTATGCAACTAGAATTTTATGCTTTATTCCTCTTTTTTTTTTTTCCTGAAAACTATTTTTATAGCACCCTTTAATGAATAAAATTACAAGCAGCCCCCAGGTTTACTCATATTTGTGAGTCACCTTACATTTTGCTGAATTTCACCTGTTTAGACTAACATTATCTCTTACTCGTGGATCTGATGATTAGAAAAATTTTAGACAGTACAAATTAAAAAAAAATCATTATCTCCAACAGAGTCAAATATTTAAGCATGCCTACAGATTGAACTGCATTTTTAAGTGCTCTGCTGATATGGAGTCGTGATAATTTTATTTTTTTTAATTTTTTTTTTAGACAAATGTGTAGATTTTAACCAAATGGTTTTGGCTACAAATAAAAATCACTCAGCTTCATAATCATACATAATGCATTTTTATACAAAATGCAAACTCAAAAGCATTTATAATCTGCCCAAAGTCTTCCTAATGAATTAGGTCAAATTAATAGTTGATGTTATGCATACTGACATCAGTGAAATTGCATTAAAGATTAATTTGGCCCACTACTTAAAATACATTTTTGAACCTCTAGGGTTAGACAATGTGCATTATGAAGAACTGATCCTATATTAAGATTACTTTTGAATAAGTATGTATATTCTGAAAGCTGATTGAAAGCTCAGATCTATAAATAGATGGAACAATCAGTCTTGAAAAGAACAAATTATAAGAGTCTCATTTTCAAACCAGTTGTCCTCACTTCTTTGGACATTGTGTAAAGGTGCAACTTGTTACACACATGCCTACAGAGTGAAGAACATGACAGGGGAAATCAAGTTTGAGATAAATGTTTTAAACAATTCTAAGGTGATTGTGTATTAGGAGAGAACAGTGGCAATCATCTACTATCTTTGTACCTAAGCAGGGTTGTTTTAGAGTAAGTAGGTGAACTGATGGATGACAAACTGATTGGATTGTTGTGGTTTAAATGGAGTGATTGATGGTTGATCCTCTACCTGAATGTCAGTTACAAGTTCCTTGGTAGCACTTAGACCTACCCTGTTTCATATGCTCATGAAGGACCTGGTGAGATTTAATATGTATTTAACCTCATCAAGTTTGCAGACAACACAGTACTAGGAGGCACAGGTGATGTACTTGAAGGCAGGGCCACAATATAAAAGGAACTGGACAAGCTGAAGGAATAGGACAACAAACCTTTTAAATTCTGCAAAGATGCATTCTGCAACTTGAAGGGACCAAACTCCTACTGTAGCTGCGCAGGGAACTGACTAGCTTAGGAGGAGGTTACTGAAAAGTGCCTGGGTGTCCTAATGAATAAATAGTTGAACATGAATGAGCAGTGAATCCTCTCAGCAATTAAGTCCAACAGCATCCTGGGTTGTGTCACATTGCACGAGATTGCCTACAGAATGGATAAAACATTAAATTAATTTCCTCAAGATGAGTCTGTTTTGCCTGTGATTGTAATTGGTGAATGATCTCTCTCCCTGTCCTTATCTCCACCCATGAGCCTTTTGTTATATTTTCTCTTCCTTGTCCAACTAGGCCTGATTTAGCAGCTTTTGTGTGCATCAGGTATTTAGTCAAGGTGAATCCACCACAGATGCGAAAGAAAGCCAAAGCTGGTGTTTCTATAGATATTGATACTTTGTAAGACATCATATTTTCTAAGATGCACTTTAATTCTTCCAGTTTAATGAAAAAAGATTTAAAGGGGGCAGTATAGCATTACCATCTTTTCTCAGTACAAGAACTGGCATAGAAATTACATGGTTTCCTTAAGAGCTTTGAATTTAGCTCTCTGGAGTTTTAGTGCTATATAAATCTGTCTATAAAGTCTTTCATGTCTTTGGTGATCTTCTCAATTTATCTAGGACTTCTGATACAATTTTAATTCTTCTGCTTCCTTCTAGCTCTCAGGTTTACCATATGTCAGATTGGGAACAGTAGATTTCATTAGAAAAGTTGCCGTTCAAGGACAATATTTCAGGGACTTGTTACCTGAACTGCCTTAATTCTGAGAATCATGCTCTGCCTCAGTGACATGAGTGTAGTTAACTCTAAATCTCCTTAGGAAATAAATCTAATCTTCCTAAATTTTTTCCAGATTCCTGTACAAAAGTGTGTTACTTTTTTACAGTAGTGTTGGCAAAAGGTTTAGCTTTTAGAAAACGAGGCCATGAATTTTAGCTAATGTAAAACTGTATCAAAAGTGTAAATAGAAATGAATGTGGAATTTCGTATGATATATGATAATTTTTTGAGTCCTATGTATACTGGAGAGCAGAATATGGGATACTAAATAAATTATTGAGATTTGATCATTTTTCATAAATATTTTCAGCTAAAAATAATTCAAGAAAGGTAGAAAAATACTTATTACAATCCTTACAAACTTTTATATTTTATTTTGATTAAGTTTACCTACATATTTGTTTCTTAAATAGAATACTAAGCAACAAAACTCTGAACAACCCAACAACGCTATGATATAATGAAAACCATAGTCAACATGGAAGAAAAATTTCAGGAGGGATGTAGTGCAAAGCCATGCTTTAATTGATCAACCTTCCCAAATCAAATAGTCTAAAAAAAGTCACTATTAAGTTTTTACTCACATATGGGCCTTTTAAGCTCAAGATGAGCTTAGAGAGGCCTAGATAAAGATGGAGAGGGGGGTACTTACAAGGGTATGGAGAGATAGGACAAGGTTTAATGGCCTTAAGCTGAAGGAAGTCAAATTTAGATTAAATACTAGGAAAAAGGTCCTTCGTATGGGGGTGTTGAGGCCCTGGCACAGGTTGCCCAGAGAAGTTGTGGCTGATCCCTCCCTGGCAGTGCTCAAGGCTAGGCTGGATGGGGCTTTGGGCAGCCTGGTATAGTAGAGGGTGTCCCTGCCCGTGGCAGAGAAGTTGGAACCAGATGATTTTTGAGGTCCTTCCCAGCCAAAATCATTCTGTGATTCTATGCTTCCATCATGTCTGTAAGAATTTTCAAATTAAATTTGGATTAGGATGGTTATTGGACCTTAAGTGTGTTTAACTAAAGGGAGGAGGTTGAGGAAAGGATACATGAACTGTATACTACAAGAGGAAAGATCTGTCTCTGCAGTGGGACAAAGGAATACATCGATGGGCATATACTAATAAAACCACTCTTTTGTTCACAGATAGCAAAAAAAAAAATGTTGGAAACCTCCTGTCTGATTGTGTGGCCAAAGGAAACTCTGGGTGAGGAGTCCAACGTCAAAGATGAGGAAAGATAAAAAGTGGATTTGAAAGCAGCTGTGTGTCTCTGGAAGAGATCTGATCCATTCTGTAAGATATCTGGGCTAGTCTAACAGCCCTCTTTTAAGTACAGCAAGACAACTACTCATTTCAGCTGTACTGATTAATTGGATCATCACAGCTACCATGATCCTGACCTCTCACCCCACTTCTGACTATGCAATGCCACCCCTAACTATCCCAATAAAAAGAAAGGGAGCAAAGAAAGTAGGATAAAGAGCTGGGTCAGCTTCACAAAGAAGCCCACATTAAGAGTCACGGGAGTGACAATGTGAGTTGAAATATGTTTTCATGCCGCGATGGAGAGATGGGACACAGCTTGATACAAGCAAAAGTCAATTTATTGTATAAAATCATTCCTTTAAATATGCTGAGAAGACTGCGTGCATTAAACAGATTGGTCCATTCATACATACACTGCTCGTGGGGCTACATCTGATTGGTCAGTGGTCTATTGTTACGCCAGCAACCTTATCTTATGAAAACACAAATCTTAAGACCTCTCCAGACAGCAGGCATACCTTATCTTTCAAGACATGATTCTTGAAGCCTCTTCTGGTGCCTGTCTCAGCAAGGGGCCTAGGGCTTTGTTTATCTCAATGTTGCCATCTTTGTTTAGTTTCCCCATATGGCCTAAAGGCTCCATCACTGTCATCCATTAACCTAGTAGTGCTTGAGGCTTTGTCTTTCAAGCCCCATGACACATTTTCAGAAAATATTGTAGGGTAAATTTACATTTCGGGTCAGTTAGATCCAGATGCAGTCACCTTTATCCATATGTCTGCAGTATAAAATTGTACATATAATTCTAGTGTCTTTATCTCTTATCATTGTCAATGGAAATCTCTGGTGGCCTTCAGTGCCAATTCAGATTATATCAATTTCCCCACCTTGTCCTCATAACAGTTTTCAGAAGACCATAGATTTCACACATATTTCACGTCTGCCAGTTCTGTCTAAATACCTCAAATACCTAAATACATCCTGAGTGGCACTACATACCTACGTTAAACCCACAAAGCTTAGCCTCTACTCAAAAAAAACACCCTGGTACCTAGAAAACCATTAATCTGATAAAATATGGATCCTAATTTCTGGATAACATAATAGCTTTTCATATTTTTCTAATTAGATCTCTGCTAGCTTAGACATAATGACTTTGTAGGCACCTTTTTTATTGACTTATGCATGCATATTATATTGCTCTTCACCTGTCTTGATAAGAAGCTAATCTCACTCATGAAATTTTAGATCATCTAATAGGTCTTTATTGTCTGGAGGGCTATGTCAAATTACCTACCAACTGAAAAATGAACTGAAAGAGGATGTAGATCCTTCACAGTAAACTCTTTCTTTGATAGAATAGTCAGAAAGGCATTCTCAAGAAGACTTACATTAGTGAAATAGCTTTGGGTGCTACTATTGTTTCCTCCAAAAAAACCACAAGATCCAAAATGTAGGTAATTATGCAAATAAAAATAATTATTTAGATATTAATTCCTTTAGTCTAAAATCTGTCAAGGAATCTAGCAACAGTTATAGTAATTGGTACATATTAAAGGAATTTTCAGGTATTATTACTTTCTAGCAAAGTAATTCAGAATTAAATGGTCTTTCCTTGTGCTTTTCCACCTAACCATGTGGTGATCCAAAACCACTCTCCCTTTCACTAAAGCCTATTGATCTTTATCCAAGTGAGGATTCAGTGCAATTACCATATGTGCATTGTTGCTTGGGGAGCACAATTGCTTGTTCTTTACATAGTTGTCTAGAACAGACAGTACTCACACTGCTGTTTTCATTGCTCTGTGATTATTTATACTCAGTTCATCATGTAGAAAACTAGAAGTATAAGCTTTAACCACATCTGATGTGGCCATAAATTCACAAACCCATTAAGGCACATATTGCAGTGAGAGTTTAGGTGATCTTAGCATAGACATAACCATCAGTAAAAGGTTACACCTTTAAGATTGCTTAACTATTTCTGAATACTTAATGCTTTCAGATCATCGCTGGGAGTTTTCAATTGGTTAATTGTGGCAGTTTCACCCCAGATGAGGGTTTTGGAACAGACATATTGAATATGGAGCTATGAAGCTAAAGTCATGAAACTGCAACATGGCCACACAGGAAAGGATGGAAGAGGACTGGAGTTTGATGTCATCTGGGACTTTATGACTGTCAGACTCACTAATTCTCTTAGAAAATCTTGGGTCTTGAACCTTCCCACCAGGCTTCTAGCTTATTTAAGTATTGCTGCCTGTGTGATTAAATGTGGTTTGAATGAATCTAAAAGCAATATATACATTAAGGTGGTTTTTTAGGCAGAATGGTATGAAATAGTGGGACAGAAGCTCTTGCTCTGTTGATGTAACCCTTCTATAGTTACATCAACAGTAAAAGGAGGATCAAGGGGAATCTCCATCCCTTACTGGATGCAGGGGGAACATTAGTGACAAGGGATGAGGACAAGGCTGAGGTACTCAACTCCTTCTTTGCTTCAGTCTTTAAAAGTAAGGCAGGATATTCCTACTTGGCTGGTTAGACATCCACAAGTCAATGGGACCAGATGGAATTCACCCGAGGGTGCTGAGAGACTTGGCGGATGTGTTTGCCAAAACCCTTTCCATCATGTACCAGCAGTTCTGGAAGACTGGGGAAGTTCCACTTGACTGAAGGCTGGCAGATATTATGCCCATTTACAAGAAGGGTCGGAGTGAGGATCCGGGGAGCTACAGGCCTGTCGGTCTGACCTCAGTCCTGGGGAAGACCATGGAGAGGGTCATCTTGGGCGCTATCACGCGGGACATGTGTGCTGGCCAGGGGATCAGGCCCAGTCAACATGGGTTTACAAAAGGTAAATCCTGTCAAACTAACCTGATTGCCTTCTATAACAAGGTGACCTGCTTAATGGATGAGAGGAAGGCTGTGGATGTAACCTACTTGGACTTCAGTAAACCCTTTTGCACAACATTCTGATTGAGAAACTGACCTGGACAGGTGGACCCTCTGCTGGGTTAAAAACTGGCTGGATGGCTGGGCCCAAAGAGTGGTGGTTAATGGAGTGAAATCCAGCTGGAAGCTGGTCGTAAGTGGTATCCCCCAGGGCTTGGTTCTGGGTCCGGTTCTGTCCAAAATCTTTATCAGCAACCTGGATGAAGTGATTGAATATTCCCCCAGTAAGTTTGCAGATGACACTAAGATAGGAGGAAGTGTCGATCCGCTTGAGGGTAGGGAGGCTCTTGAAAGAGTCCTGAACAGACTGGACCAATGGGCTGAGTCCAATGGGATGAGGTTCAACAATGACAAGTGCAGAGTCCTGAACATGGGACATAACAACCCCATGCAGCACTACAGGCTTGGGGAAGAGTGGCTAGACAGCTGTCAGGTGGAGAAGGACCTGGGGGTGTTGGTTGACTGCTGAATGAATACAAGTCAGCAGTATGCCCAGATGGCCAGGAAGGCCAATGGCATCCTGGCTTGTATCAGAAATAGTGTGGCCAGTAGGTATAGGGAGGTGATTGTGCCCCTGAACTCTGCATTGGTAAGGCCAGACCTCGAGTGCTGTGTCCATTTCTGGGCTCCTCACTACAAGAAGAACATCAAAGTCCTTGAGCATGTTGAGAGAAGGGCAACCAGGCTGGTGAAGGGGCTGGAGGGCAAATCATATGAGGAGTGGCTGAGGGAGCTGGGGCTGTTCAGCCTTGAGAAGAGGAAGCTGAGGGGAGACCTTATTACCACCTACAACTACCTGAAAGGAGGTTGTAGAGGGGTGGGCGATGGTCTCTTCAGCCAAGTGACAGAAGATAGGGCAAGGGGAACTGGCACAAGGCTGTGCCAGGGCAGGTTCAGATTAGATGTTAGGGAAAAAAAATTACTGAAAGAGTTGTCAGGGCCTGGAACAGGCTACCCAGGGAGGTGGTTGAGTCAACATCCCTGGATGTGTTTAAAAAAAGGGTAGATCAGGTACTTAGAGATATGGTTTAGTAGAGGACATGTACGGTTGAACTCAGTGATTTTAAAGGTCTTTTCCAACCTTGTGATTCTATGAAGCACAATAGTGAGTTACAGGCTTAGTCTCTTAACATGATAATGTATATTGTAAATTAAATATTTACCAATAGTCTGTGAGACTGAATAGTACTGGAATCTGTCAAGGAATTAACCAAGGAAACCTTTCATGGTAAAGCTAATGACACAGCAATTGTGCAGGTTTCTGAAATTTTATGTTGACTATTTGTTAGATCAAAAGTCACTTTAATATCTATATTAATTGTTCAAAAATTATTTTGCATTTCACTGTATGTGGGAAACATACCCAACAGGACACAGAAATAAAAATTAAAAATTCATTCCGTATAGTCCATGCTCTGTGGGGCACCTTCCACGTAGGTGCTTTGCAGAACAAGAGGGGTACAATAATGCTGGTTTGTGTGTCCAAAGTTCATCCCATTTGTTGAATGCAGTTAGGAAATCTTCCCCCAACCCCCACTCCCAGATATTCACCAATCACTGCTTCCACATTTCAGTTGTTACCAAAAAAGAGTTCCTCATGTATATGTGGTATGGTCAGTTTTCTGAGTTTCAGCTATCCATGACATTTGACACAGAAACTTGAGTGTGTATACCACTGTAACACTATAAACCCTTTGCAAAAAGGGATCCATTTTGAATATATAAATGTGTTTCTAATATACTAATTTCTTAATAATGGAATCAGAAATTATCCAGTTTTCCTTTGATATTGTTAAACTAGGGGCTATTCATAGGCATGATGTAAATAGGTAATTTTGTTAGCTGTTTTCATATTGCTTCTAAAGAGGCACCTTATTTAGCTCTCCTGCCTACAGACCATACTACATCTTTGAGTGATTGACCAGGATTAACAGAAACGGAATTCAAATGTAAATGTGCAAAAATTCAATCTGTTCAGTGGTACCTGATTTTGTTATCCCTAAGCCAAAGGGATGACTTTATTCAACGAAGTTAGGCACAGTCTGAGAGTGAGAAGCTTTGGGGAGATTTGTAATGAAAGAACATTAAAACTGTAGTAAACACTAAGGCTAATATCAGCAAACAAGTCAGAGAAATAAGTTAAATCTCAGTTTTGTCTTCTACTCCATATACTATTTATGCCCGTGTTTGTATGTATCTAAGCAATTTCACATCTCTAAAAAACCTTTTTTGCAATCAAAACTTTTTCCAAAAGTAATACCTGTAATATTTACAGCACAAACATTTCTGTAAACTCTGGTAATGAGATTCTGAAACAGGAGAGATGAAGGATAAAGTATAATTGCTTTTTTGACTCCAGAGATTCTTGGATAAATTTTAACATGTGACACCATACTGAATCCTGAAAGACATACATGCTTTCATGGGGGAAGCACTGTTATGATTCTGTAAGCCCAGGTCACACGTTTGTCTTATTTTTGATAACTTGTATTTCTGTTAAAAGAAGGTACTTTTAGACAAGTTTGCTTTAGACAAATTCCTGTGCTACCCTTAAACAGTTGCATCCCAGGGTAGGTCTCCTTTTCTTCCTTCCTGGAAATAGAAAATGCACAACTTGCTTTTCTGGAAAGATTAATGATTAAAAATTTATTTCTCATAATGCCTAGTAATCTGTCCTCTGAACCTGGTGTAGGCTATTACTTTCAGGTAAGTGTCCTCTTATGTAGTTATATAACTGTTATATAGGCTGAATTGGCTGGTAAAGTTAAACTTGGAAGATAATTCTTACAGAATCATAGATCATAGAAATGTTTTTGTTGGAAAAGACCTTTAAGATCATCAAGTCTAACCATTAACCTAGCCCTGCAAAGTTCACCACTAAACCATGTCCCTAAAGTGCCACATCTATACATCTTTTCAATACCTCCAGGGATGGTGAATCAACCACTCCCCTGGGCAACCTGTTCCAATGATTAGCAAGGCTTTCAGTGAATGTTTTTTTTTCCTAATATCCAGTCTAAACCTCCCCTGGCACAACTAGAGGCCATTCCTTCTTGTTCTATCACTTGTTACTTGGGAGAAGAGACCAACACCCACATTGCTATCACCACCCGAAAGGTAGTTGTAAAGAGCAATAAGGTCTCCCCTCAGGCTCCTTTCCTTCAAACAACGCCAGTTCCCTCAGCTGTTCCTCGTAAGACTTACTGTCTAGACTCTTCACCAGCTTTGTTGCCTTTCTTTGGACAAGCTCCAGTACCTCAATGTTGTTCTTGAAGCGAGGGGCCCAAAACTGAACACAGTACTCGAGGTGCAGCCTCACCCGTGCCGAGTACAGGGGGTCCAATCACTTCCCCAGTCCTGCTGGCCACACTATTCCTGATATAGACCAGGGTGCTGCTGGCTTTCTTGGCCATGTGGGTACACAGCTGACTCCTCCAGGCAGCTTTCCATCAGCTCTCCCTCAAGCCTGTAGTGTTGCCTGGGGCTGTTTGACCCAAGTGCAAGCCCTGGCAATGAGGCTGTTATAGCTGGCCTCAGCCTATGGGTCCAGCCTGTTCAGATCCTTCTGTAGAACTTTCCCACCCTTAAACAAATCAACACTTCTGCCCAACTTGGTGCTGTCTGCAAACTTCCTGAGGGTGCACTCAATCTCCTCATCCAGATCATTGATAAAGATATGAAACACAACTGGTCTCACTACTGAGCCTTGGAGAACACCACTTGTGACCATCCACAAATTGAATTTAACTCAATTCAATGGAACTTTTTGGACCCAGACATCCAGCCAGTAATTTACCAAGTATATACACCTGTCCAAGGCATGAACAGCCAGTTTCTCCAGGACAATGTTTTGGGAAATGGTGTCAAAGGCTTTACTAAAATCTAGGTAGACAACATCCACAGCCTTTTCCTCATACACTAATTGGGTCACCTTGTCATTGAAGGTTAGTTAACTAAAATAGTTAATATAGTAAACTAACTTAGGTTAGTTAAGCAGGACTTGTCTTTCATAAACCCATACGGACTGGGCCTTGGTCACCTGGTTGTCCTGCATGTGCCATGTGATGGAACTCTGGATCATCTGCTTCATGACATTCTCTAGCACTGAGGTCAGACTGATAGGCCTGTAGTTCCCTGGATCCTCCTTCTGACCTTTGTAGATGGACATCACATTGGCTAACCACAGTGGCCATGAAAATGTTGTTATTTATCTTTTTGTAGTTTTAAGATGCAATCATCTCTTTTCAAGAATTCATCAACTATTACATCTTCCCTTCATATTAAAGAATATCAAATCAATATGTTAATATGCAAAAAATGTTATGTCTTTATAGTTATGAGATAAATTTTTGTTTGGTTTTACTGGTATTTGCCTATAATTTCACTGTTTTGAGTTATCCTCTGGTAGTGTATTATCTTGGTATAAAACTCTGATTAATCTCAATTTCAGTCACTAACCACTGATAGAAATCAGTTTTCTCTGAGTCATGCAAAACTAAGTGGTCCTTCGTTAGGGGACAGGTTTATTATGCAGCAGATTAAAATAAATATTTTAGTATTAATATTCCTGGATAGGAAAATCAGCTATTCAGATTCACTTTGCTTTGGTCTCCTGTGACTTTCCAAAGAAAATTTTCATCCTTTTTTTATATGATATATAAAATTTTATGTGATCTTTGAAGAAATACTGCAGTTTTGTTCTAGAGTTCTTAAAAACAAGCAAGCAAACAAATCAAACCCCATTCAAATACAATAAATCTCACCAGGCAGGTATATCTCCAAAATAGAGAAGTAATAGGATATGAAATTTTCAAACTCTGAAATAGTTTTGGTTTTTTTGGTTACATGTCTCACGGGATTCACTATCACGAACAACTTGGTGTTGCTAAAAAACATGCATTAAAAAAAATTGGATGAACTAAGTCATGCTGCAGTTATTGAATATGCACTTCTAGAAGTTTAGTACTTTTTGTTTTCAGCCCTTGAGACAGACAAATTTATATTTTTTCTGCTGATTAACCACTACAGTTCAAATATTGATAATGAAAACATTATATATTAACAACTGATTTTATGTCTTTAGAGCAAGGAATTTCAGCTATTGAAGAATGTCACATGCCCACATTGAGCCATCAGTGACACAAAAGATTTTTTTGAAAATGACCAAATTGGTCTAGAAGAACCAGACAGCTTTTGAGAATCTGAGATTTTGTCAAACTCAGTTTTGAAAACATTAACATGTCTGAATTACAATTTCATCCCCTTTTCCACCTACTTCCGCTCATCTAAATCATCATAATCACCTGAAATTATAAAGAAAAACTATTAGGACAGAACGAACATAAAATAAATCCTAGAAAACACAAAATGCTGTTTTCTTCCAGCCCATAAGAAATTTTTGAAATACATTTCAGGGAATAACAACATCAAATATATGGTATAGAACAGTAGGGATCAACAACACTGTTGATATCTTATTCCTCTGAATTAACAGGAAATATATTTATACAAATATGTAAATGTTCTTGTGATAATATATATTATTCAGGTAAGTAATTGTTCTGGGGGTAGGGAAGAATTTTTCTCAATTTTACTTAATATTTGAGGTTAGTTAGTTACAAGCAAGAGATTTTGCAAGCAAATGGAGAACATCGGGAGAATCAGTGCACTGTCAGTAGCATTGCATGCTTACATTTGGCCATTAAGACAAAAACCACCCAGAAATGAATCAGGAAAACAAAACCTTCTGTTTCCTACGGTAATAATTGGAATTTTCTAACAAGGAAGTGACGCAAAATAATTAAGACAAAACATATGCAATCATTAAGATAGAAATATATCTCATGGGTACATTAAATTTTGATATCTTAATATGCTTCTCTGATCTGTGTAATTCTAGGATCATCAGAATATCTTTCATGAATTTTTTTCAAATACTACATAAGAGCAATTAAATTTATTTTCCCCACAGTCCTATGCATAAACTTAACTGAAAATTTACTTCATGATTGTAAATATTTTTTCCTTGTCTGGAAATATATTCAAAATAAATTTATAGCTCTTTACCTTGCATTAGCATTAACTTTCAATTTAATTAGTTCTTTCTCACTTCTTCCAAAGCCCCAAATGTTTAGCTTAACAAAATTAAATGACTCTTCATATAAACAAATCAAAGTCTTTAACCTCTTTTCATAAGCTTGGTTTTCCATTACTGTAATTATTTTGGCATTTCTCTTAACCTATTTCAATTTGGGTTCATTAATGTAGATAACCAAAAGTGTACATTACATTCTATATAAAGTCTTACCTCTACTTTTTGAGTGTTATGCATATAGAAGAGGTTTGTGGGTTTTTTTCCAATTTGTCTTTTCTGTTGCTTCCTAGAGGTGCGATACTTTTTTTAAAGGGTTTGTAACACTGATAGCCCAAAACCATCTCATATGTTTTGAGATAGAAAAGGAAGTGGTAGTCTTAAGTTAAAGCAAAGGAAACCTAGGTTTGCCTAAAGGAAAACACTCTAATGCAACATTGGAGTAAATGGTTTAAGGAGGCTGTAGAAGAGGAGAATTTTAAGAATGGCTTAGACAAGTATCTGTCAAGAGTGCTTTAATTTTAATTCATCTGTGTTTTAGTGGAAGAATAGACTACATGACCTCTTAAAGACCCATGCACTGTTACAGCTCTGTAATAAAATGCATTTCTAGACCATCTTTATAATTGTTGATGAATTATGCATTTCATTATTTAGAGCAGTAAATGCTATTCCTAATTTTTAAGTAAATTCTGTTGCTCTTTGCAGTTCTTGAGAAACTGGAGTGAAATTATCTATACTTAGTTTGAAAGACATACTGTGACAGGTGCCCAAAACTGTACTTTTCAGTTATGAATATGATAATCAGATTCCTGACTTTAAAGGATTTTTCTATCTGTACATCTCTCTGGTAATCTATAACTTCTATAACATTTGTAGAAGATGTGATTTAATGAGGGAGAAAATCCCTTCCCTTTATCAAAAACTGTTCATGTAGCCCTGGAGCTGCCAGACTACACCATGATAGATGTTCCCACCACCACTCTAGAGCTTTTTCTGCAGAGCTGCACAATTCCTCCAGCCTCTCTGGGTTGTCTGAATGGCAATTCTGCCCTTAAGCAATTGACCACCTCAGTTTGACGTCATCTGCAAACTTGATGACTGCCTTCTATTACTCATTAGAAGCATCTTGGTAGAGTACAACCCATTACCATCTTGGCCCAAACATTCAAATACATTTTTTTTCCTCTAACTGTATTGGGCATGCACTTCTGTCTCCTCATCTACACATCCAATCATTTTATCATAGAAGGAAATTGTGTTCATCAGGCTCAATATAGCTTTGTTAAATCCATGTTGGCTGCTCCCAGTCACCTTCATGGGCTTCAAGGATAGTCATTCCACGACTTTTCCAGGGATGAAGGCAAAACTGGCTGGCCTGTAGTGGCCCAGATTGAACTCTTCACCTTTTTCAAAGTTGTAAGTTGACTATGACATTTGACTTGTTCTGTTTGTAAAAAATGCCTTCTAATCACCATAATAGAGTTTTCTTGCATGGACATTGGCCATCTCTGACTTGGGTGCAGTCTGTCAGGTCCCTTGTATTTTCAATTACTCCATGACTTGATCCTCATCCATTGTTGCTCTCTTTCCTCCTTGAACCCTGCCTCCAGGCACAGACTTTAGATAAGCACTCCAATTTTGTGCATTCTAAAATCAAATGTTTTCATACAGAACATTTGAAGTAATGAAATGTACTCATTAGCCCAGTACTTAATCAGAACAGGACTCCTAGTGTGAAAGTTACTCAGATATTTGATTTTAATCACCAAATCATCCTCTACGATATGCTCTGAAGTGTCATAGTCACAAGATTAGAAGGTTTTTCTTGGTCATGAATCCCTCTGCTTCCAGTGGAGATTTTCACCTCCAGCATTTAATAGTCTGGTGACCACAGCTATAAGTTCAGTCCATTAGATTCTTACATCCTTAATCAACTACCTGGGCCCCCAAATCTCTATGTCAGTTTTCCAAGACCCTGGCTGTTTTTCAGAAAATGTTCTGATAGAAACTGAGTCTCACAGTGAATAATGTTGAATTAATTCTCATTAGTTGTCTCTATTCTCAGTGAAAGAGAGAGACATGTGACATAAAAGAACCTCATGGCACCAAAAATCCATTAATCTAAGTTCCATAGACTTCTAGGGAGAAAAGGGGAACATAGCTTAAATGTACAGGATGTCTTTTGACCGAAAAATTATGAGATTATGTTAAGTGGATTTCTCCCTGTGGAGGCAGCAAATAAAATTTCATTGACATGTATCCAGGATTAGACATGTCTTACTACCATTTTCTGTGTTCATTTCTCTTATGGCTTTGCTTTTACTTGTAATTTTTGGAGCTATGGCTTGTAATATTTTTTGTTAGAACCGAAATCAAAAAGGTTTTGAACATTTAAATGCCCTCTGTCTCATTCAGTTTCTTGCGTCATAAAGGAACACCTCAGTATTTCACCTTTTTGACTTGTGCTTAGAGAACATTTAGTTGCTGTTTATATTTTCTGCTAATTTGGACTCCTTATGTTTTCTGAATTTGCACCTTATGTGTTTTCATTGTTCTTTCATAGAGCGTTTATTATGAAACTGTCACCATTTTTTCTATGATTACCTTTTGCTTTTCATAGTATTAAAGATTTCTTCAGTCAACTGCATTGGTTTCTGATGTAATGTTACCTTTCCTTTGTATGGGTGTGGTTTACCTGAAAACTTTTACTATTGTCTCTTTTTTTTTTTTTAATTTCACTTGCTCTACACTTTTTCTTTTAGATTAACAATGTGGTTTAAGCCCAACCAGAACCTAAGTACCACATACCTGTTTGCTCACTCCTGTGTAGTAGGATGGGTCAGAGAATCAGAAGGGTAAAGGTTGAGAGAACTTGTGGGTTGAAATAAAGGCAAACAAAGCAAGACAAAGAACTCATTCACCACTGCCCATGGGCAAGCAGGTGTTCAGCCATCTTCAGGGAAGCATGGCTCTGTCACATGTAATGGGTACTTAGGAAGACAAATGCCATCACTCCAAATGTTGTCCCCCTCCTTCCTCTTCCCCATCCTCTTATATGTTGAATATGAGGTCATGGAATATCCCTTTTGACTGTTGGGGTCAGCTGTCCCAGATGTGTCGCCTCCCATCTCCTTGTGCATCCCCAGCATCCTCGCTGGTGGGGTGGGGTTAGAAGCAGCAAAGGCCTTGGCTCTGTGTGAGCACTGCTCAGCGGTGATGAAAATGTCCTTCTGTTACCAACACTGTTTCCTGCATGGATCCAAAATATAGACCCATACTAGCTCTATGAAGAAAATTAACTCTATCCTAGCCAAAACCAGCACAATTGCTTTCTTCATATATGAGTTTCAGGCTTGTTTAAGTCCACTTTCTTGAAGTACAGGAAGTTCTTTTTCTTGTATTTCTTCAGGACTGTGAAGTCCATATTTTACTCTCTGCCTTCAGATTTTAAATTATTATGCAGAATTAACACTAAAACAATTGTGAGATGATTCTTGCATATTTTGCAATAAGATGGTTATCTCTAATGTGTTCCAAGAACTTACTTGATACTTTCAGACCTGTGATAACACTTTTTCAACATGTGTCAGATAAGTTTTTCCAAACTAGATTGCTTTTCAATAACTCATTGGTGCTTCTCTTCAGCTAAATTTGACTTAAGAAATTTCATTTGAACTTGAGCATTTTCCAAATGAACTTTTTTGTTCAAAACCAGATAAAATAATATCAAACATAACATGAATGCCTATAGCAACTACAAGACATTTGTCCGAAACCAGGAAGTTAGAAAGCTTGGTTGGCATTTCTGCCATTGATATTATCCCTATAGCTGTTGCTGCATTTCCTGTGCTTGTATTTCTTTTAGCTCCATGCT
Organism: Zapornia atra; assembly: GCA_013400835.1. NCBI lineage: Eukaryota > Metazoa > Chordata > Aves > Gruiformes > Rallidae > Zapornia > Zapornia atra. Next base: position 18,959 of record VZTU01033059.1, read on the forward strand.
GGGACAGGTTATACCAGGCTTAATATCTGGCCACAAACAGATAAAATAATATCAAACAGAACAAAAATACATATAGAGACTACAAAACACTCCTCAATGTTCTAGAAAACATATTACCAAACATAGAGTAAAGCAGAAAAGGAAGGCTTCAAGGTGTTACTAAAAATCACTTTAAAGGAAATTTTAGTCATGTACAAGTTTGGAGTGAGTGGCTTTAAAAGCACCATCACAGTCACTGCCTATTATGGTCACTAAGGCTTCTGTAATTCTTTGAATTCTCTATGTTTAAAAATACATCACTCACGTATTTCATCTTTACAGGGAAAGTCATATGTTCCGAATTTTTGCACTGTAGATTTATTGTTAGTGTTTCATTAAAGATGAAAGAGGACTGACTGATGTATCTCAACACATGACTCTCGTACCATTTAAAATACCTGTAGGCCATTAATTCCTCCTGGTCTCCAGCTGTCATTCTAGGATAGCACAGTTATTTACTGGACTGTATCTGCCAGTCCAATAGAAGTTTCAGAGATAATCGACTGCATCTAGAGTTGCACTAGATAACTGTTCTTAAACAACCGAGTTACTCTCATTTTTTAGACTCATCTGACTGTTCTTTTAGCTAACGTGCACTGCTTATAAAGTAAGCTTAATTTAAAACTCTTCTAATTATCTTTGATATTTCTGAACAGTTGCCGTCTTTTCTTTCAGTTGTTCTGTTCATCTCAGAGCATTCATTCAGGGGGAAAAAAAAGATAAAATAAGTAAGTAAATAAATAAATATAGTGTTTGCTAGGTGCTTTTGCTATATACTGAGTTTTAACTTGTGAACACAGGAAGTGTTCCATGGATTAGAAACTAGCAGAAGGAGATGATAATTCAAGGGAACATGTTAATCTGTCCACTTTCTTTGGTCCATCTCTTTCTAACTCCCCTTGAATCTACACTGATTGGGGGTTCTAAAAGGAATGACCCTGCCTAATCCCTTTATCATCTCCTTTATCATCTGTTGATGGATTTGTTGTTAATAAACCTGCTGATACAATCTGTCTCCTCAGTCTCACATGGTGGTAAATTCTGGAAGTTTACTGTGTGCTGGGAAGAGAAAGTTCTTTCCTGTGTCTGGTCTCTCACAAGTTTCAGTAAGAACATAAGTTCTGATACAGTGTCTTGATAAATTATGATTCTTCATTCTTTCTACCCACGGCCTTCAGGTTTTCATAAGTCTTGATCTCTCAGTCTTCTTGTCCCCAAATTTAAGAGTATCAGATATTTTTTCTCTCTTATAAACAGATACCTCCATCCCCTTGTTTGCTGCTCTCCTCTTTACCATCTATAATTCCACTTTAATTAATTTCATCCTTCTTGAGATGTATAGACCAAACCTGTACACAGTACAGAAGAAACTAGTCCAACAAGCTTATTTATAGAAGTATAGTGAGACTCTTTTGTTACCTCTTTCTGATGATTCATAGAATTTTCCTACTTTTCTTTGCTGGCATGCACTTCAAAAAACCTTAGGATCTCTTACCCAAGCTGTAACTACCAGGTATAACTGACAGAGTTGTATTCTCAGGTCCTATGACTCCTTTGGAAACCACACTTTATAGTGGGGACATATACCAGTTTTAGATTACAAGAAAGAACTATCAGCTGGCAAAAAGTTTTATTTTAATTTATTAACAGAGTTTAAATTTATTAGAACTTGTCAACAAAAAATATTATTGAAGTTGCTCCTTTAGATTTTTATTTCCGGAGGCTACCTATGTTGGCATGTTTGCCTAAGCCTAATTTCAAGGGGAAGTGTGGTGGTTTTGGCCCTAACCAAAGGCCAAATACCCACCAAGCCGCTCGCTCACTCCCCCCTTCAGCCAAAAAGGGGGAGAAAATAGATATTTGGAGGCTTAGGACTTGAGATAAGGACAGAGGGATCACTCTCCAATTAGTGCAATGGGCAAAACAGACGCAGCACAGAATAAAGGAAAGAAAAAGGTGATTTATTACTACTTACTACAACTACTACACCCAGTGAACTGGAACGAGATAAGAAGTGGCCAGGTCTTCAAGCACCTTCCCCCCACCCCTCCCTTCTTAGCAAGCTTAAAACTCATCACGGTTTTACTCCCTTCTTCCCCCCACAACACGGCGTGGGGAGGGGCAGGGAATGTGCAGTGGGGTTCCGGTGATTCCCAACAAGCTGCTTTTCTTCCCCCAGATATTATCACTTCTACTTCCTCCCCCCACCCCTCGCCTCTTCGCACTCATGACTTTAATCAGAGATTCGCTCCCTTCTTCCCTCCCGTTCGCAGTACAGGGGGGGCAGGGAATGGAGAGTGAGGGGTTTCAGTCCGTTCCTCCCAAGCTGTCTTCCATCTCAGCTGTGGGGGGGGGGCATTCCACATACACACCCCCTTCCCCTGCGGCACCGTGGGGTCCCACCCACGCGAGAGTCGTGTCCACGACCTTCTGCAGCGTGAGTCCTCTCTATCGGGGAGTCATCCCCTCACCACAGGCCTCTCAGCAGGACTCTCCCCTCCATAGGGTGCTGACATCCGGGTCCAGACCCCCCGGCCTGGTCCCCCGCAAAGTCACAAGTCCCTTGGCAAACCTGCTGAGGCGTGGATCAATCTTCACAGGGCATAGTTGTCTCTGCTCCCCGTCCTCATCCATGGGCTTCGGGGGGACACCCGTTTCACCATGGACTCCACCACGAGCTGCAGGGGAAACTTCCTCTTCACATTCTTCATCCCTGCCCCCGCTCCGGGCCTGGCCTTGGAGTCTGTGCAGCTTGTTACATCTTCTCACTCCCGCTCCGGTGGCAAAGTGCCTCTGCCAGCAGTTTTTTTTCTCCTATATGTGATTCACAGAGGCGCTATGACCAGCTCTGATAGGCTTAGTCTCAAATTTGGCCTTGACTGTACCAATGTTTTCAAAATATGGGGCTTCCAGAAAGCTGTAACTGCAGCTTACAAAAGCCACTGAAGCAGCACAGTTACACCAAACTGCAACAGGAAGAAACACGCAGACATATCGAATCATAACACTGTTTTGGTTAGAAAAGACCTTTAAGATTACCAAGTGCTGCCATTAAACTGTCCCTGCCAAGTCCAACCCCTAAATCAGAGACTGAAAGGCTTAATGTCTCAAGCGTTGTGGCAGAAAACAGTTATGGTCAACATGGCAATGGGAAGCCACAGGGCAGGGGCTGATTGGCAGGGAGCGCTGGGTGGGGATGTGTCAGAGGGCTCAAAGATTGGGTTCTGATCGCCATATATGACCAGAGGTCATACAGAGTTAATTTGAGGAAGAAGCTAATGACCACCTGAAAGACCCTGAAAGACCAACCCTCTAGTGATGTCTGCGCAGAAGACAAAGAACTTTTGGGAACAAGAACCATGTAAGTCATCAAGGGGCATGAATAAAGTCAGACTAGATTATAAAAGACACAAAGTGCACTCAATACCACTGGAAGACCACAGCTGCAAGTAGAGATTCTCATTGGATCCAAGGGTGGTGACATCTCCTCTCTCCTTTACTCACATATCTGTGTCTGTCTCTGATAAACACATAAGGGTAATACCGTTCTGAGCTTCGCCAAGCTGCTAGTTCTGCCGAGTTTAAGTAAAGTTGTGGTTTGTTTAAACTTCTTGAGCAACTGTTACTCCTGGTTACTGCAAAGAGAATTAAAAAGCCAAAACTGAGTGGGACAGGACACCATGCCTCTAAGCACCACTTCCACACATCTTTTAAATACCACCAGGGGTGGTGAGTCATCTGCTGATCTGGGCAGCCCGTTTCAGTGATTGAAAACCCTTTTGATGAAGAATTTTTTATTATTTTTTTTTTAAACACCCAATCTAACCCTCCTCTGGCACAACTGGAGGCCATTTTCTCTTGTCCTGTTACTTGGGAGAAGAGACCAGCACCCACCTGGTTATAACCTCCCTTCAGGTAGTTGTAGAGTGCGACAAGGTCTTCCCTCAGCCTCCTTTTCTCCAGGCTAAACAACCCCCCTTAGCTACTCCTCATGTAAGTCTAATGATAAAAGAAGTCGAGCACCGGCAAATATTTGTCTGAATATGCATTCTTGTAAGTGTGTAAGTGTGTGATGGTCATGTAAGGATAATTTAAGGTTTACGAGGATCTGCTATTAAAACTTTAATGAAATGAGTCTGGAAAGATCATGCATCATTAAGGACATCTGTCATATGGTGTGCATGTGAGAACCTTGCCGAGTGACATGCTGGAAATGCAGTATATTAACAATATGTTCCAGAAAGAAAAATGGGAAAAAAAGCCAAATGAAATGTGGGGTAAAACCAGAAAAGAACCCTGCTGTAATAATATCTTCCAAGTAAAATGTGGAGGGCTGGTACTTCAGCAAAGAAATTTATATTTCCCACAGATTCATTCTCTGACAATCTAATGTTTTGAGGTTAAAAGTCTTTGTTTTTACTGATTTCTGTGATATGGAAGAAGAGTGAGTGTTCAGTTCAACTAACTGAAAAAGCTATGGATTATTGTTGTATCCAGTAATTGTTTTTTACAATTTTTTCCCCAAAACCCACAAGTTAACAATGAATGTAGTAAAATTATCATGTTCACTTTTATAGCCATTCAGAAAATATTGATGGAATTTAAATCTTCACAGAATAATTTTCCATCTGGAAAAAATTTAATAAAACTTTTGACGGACAAAATTGCTGACTACTTCTATTATTTTGAACATGAGCCAGCAATGTGCACTTGAAACCCAGAAACCTAGTTGTATTCTGGGCTGCATCAAAAGAAACATGTCCAGCCAGTAGAGGGAGGTGATTCTCCACTCTCGCAAGCCCCACCTGAAATACTGCGCTCATCTCTTGCGTCCCCAGCACAATACATGGACCTATTAGAGTGGGTCCAGAGGAAGGCTACAAAATTGATCAGGTGGCTGGAAAACTTCTCCTCTGAAGAACTGCTGAGAGAGTTGGCCATGTTCAGCCTAGAGATGAAAAGGTTCCAGGGACACCATATTGGGGCATTTCAATATATAAAGACAGACAAAGAGATACTGATGCCTCTAGTGACAAGACAAGGGGCAATGGTTTTAAACTGAAAGAGTATAGATTTAAGTTGGACATAAGGAAGCAAATTTTTACATTTAGGATAGTAAGACACTGGAATGGGTTGCCCAGAGAGGCTGTGGAAGCTTCATTGGAAGTGTTCCTACTGGATGGGACTTCGAGCAACCTGATGTAGGGAAAGATACCTTTGTCCACAACATGAGTGTCGGACTTTCAAGGTCCCTTGCAACCCAAACCATTCTATAAAGCAAAGATTAGAAAATGACTGAGTAGGAAATCCCAAATTAAATCTTTAAAACAACTAGTGGAACTTCAAAAATAAATATTTTCTAACTTGCTGAATCAATGATGAATGTGGATTTGTTAAAGACAATAATCTTAAAAAAGCTGTAATGGTCATATAGAATTGAAAATTATCTCTCATTTTGTGGGTTAGGATGATTAAATATTAATGGTGAAGTAATCATTGATATCCAGTACTGACAAAGTATTTATCTTACAAAGTCAGGAGATCTGACACATGACATATAGAACTACTGAAGATTGGGGGTAGAAGATTGGGTTATGATCAAACTTGATTAATAGAGCCAACTTTTTTTAAAAAGTACAAAAGCAAGTATACTAATGAATACAGATTTAATGAATTCTTCTGTTCCTGAGAAATCCTTCCATTTTACCAGTTAGAAGAAAAGGTGCAGCCAGAAATAGATGATTAATCCAAATAAAGTTTTGAGAGTTTTGGCTTTCATGATGATGGGACACTTGTCACTGACTATATAGTCTGCTAGGGAAGAATGGAGTCCACCTGTCTAGAAGAGGCAAGGGATTTTTCAGCAGCGGACTGGCCAGCTTGGTGGGGCAGGCTTTAAACAGAAGGGCTCAGGGAGTGAGGTCCAAAGTAGCAGTGATTGTTCCACTGCAACAAAATAGGGAATAAGACAAGCCAATCAGAGCAGCGACAAAAATTCCTTGGCTCCTTACAAGATGTAAGCCAGAAGACCAACCACCTCAAGTGTGGAACAAACAGGAAGAACTGAAACTCTGCACTTAGTCAGAAAATAATGACATGATAGGAATAACTGAAATATGTTGGGACAACTCACATGACTGGAGGATGATGAGTCACTGAGGAAGAGGGCTCTGGTGAGGGAGACCCGGCGTTGGAGCCTTCGGAAAGCGGTAACCCCCGAGCACTGATCCTCGAGGGCAAATACAATAACAAAATAAAAAAGGAGAGACCCCATTGCCTCTCGCAGGGTCTGCAAGCCGGCGTGACTCATCGGGGGCTGAGCCTAGCGCGGCAGCCACAATCCGACTCCATACAAGAGGGGCTTTGGAAGGGGCGCTGCGAACAGGACGGGCAAA
>VZTU01033060.1:1611-25703 GCA_013400835.1 Zapornia atra
TTTTTTTTTGTAAGGGCTTTATGCCGCCCTGGTCTGGCTTTTATTTGCCGCCCGCCGCGGCGTGCGCGGGGTTGGTCGCCGCCTCCGCGGGGCGCCCGGTCCCCGCCTGCCCGAGCTGCCCCGGCCGGCTCCTGCCCCTGCAGCGGCGGCCGGGGGGGGGGATGATGGGAGGCTGTCGCTGCCGCTCGGTGTTTTACAAGAACCCCCAAACAAATAAATAAAAATATCTAAAAATTCCCGTTTACGTGCAGCTTCCCTGCTATACGCAACGCTCCGTGAGCGGCTTCTGTGGGGTCCCCTCGATTAGCCGACCGGTGCTGCAAAATCAATTGGAAGGTGGTTTAACATTTCAGGAGGGAGACTGGGAAAAGGAAGGGATTATGTATGAAGGGGTTTTTTTTGGGTTGGTTTTGGATTTTTTTTGATGCGCAACTTAAGGAAAAGCGGCTACACATCTTAGCGCGAAATTGACTTCAGGCTGAACCGCTCATGTACCAATGTAATTCGGTGAAAGACAACGTTCAAGAATCTTCTGTGTGCGGTTTGTGTGCCGCCTCCTGCATATGAAAAATCTGTGAACAGAAGACTTGCCTCGAGTACCCGTTCACTGAGTGTCTTTTCTTGGCCGTAAGAATCTCCCTCTCACTGATAGTGGCTTTGTTCGGTGAAACAAATGCTTCCATATGTATAGATGATCTGCATTAATATTGGGACCAAAAAAAACCATTCAGCTGGTGTGAATATGCAGGAGGCTTAGCTCCCTTGAAAGTTAGGTGGGCTACTGCTGTACATCTCAGGTAGACCTCACTTCCTTATGTAAGACTTTTTTTTTTTTTTTGAAATAGAAGCTTTCTGGTGCTAAGCTAATTTCTGACCAAAACTTTTACTGAGATACCAAACTAATATTATTCTAAAGTAGTCCTCCCTTATAATCCTGCCTACATGTATTTTGAAGTTTTTTGTCTGCTGGATTATTAGGAGATTGGGGAAGATGTTAAACATTATACAAATACCTTTCACTTGATACCTGCTTAGTTTGTAATGTTTGTGTCTTGTTTGCTTTCTGAGATTGCTAGCATCAGTGAATGTAAGAGCATTATTTCATCCTGGCTTCAGATGACTGCTTTTTTTTTTTTTTTTGAGCTGTCACGTGAATATTGAAAACCAGTAAATAAAATTTTTACTTGGGAGAGCAGGTTTCAAAAAACCGTTGCTTTAAAGGTCAATTACTGTCGTGTCTGTGCTGAGACCTGAATTGAAATATGAGAATGCCCCCTCTACTATGGAAGAAAGGTTTGTTACTTAGTCATTCTGAAATTGAAGCGAAATGCACTCAGAACTGTGCGTGTCAGTCTGTATTGCTGATAATAACTCACAGCATTTCCTTCAGTTTACCCACAAGGCCAAGTGACTAGTCTCAGTTAAAAAAGTGCTTCAGATGTATGTTCAGCGTGACAGGCAAACGTGTGTTTGTGTATGCAGGGATAAAAACCTGATCGTTCATCTTACACAGAAATAAAGGATCAGGATTGTCATCTTTGTAAGCTAAAATTCAATTGGTTTTGCTTTCATTTTGCATAAAAGTTTCCTAATGCACACAGCAGAAATCTTTTTTGTTGTTGTTTTTTCTCATTAGCTGGCTGGCAACTTAATAGCAGTTTCACCCCTCTCTTCCAAGGGTTAGGCTTATGTTTCTTGGACGGTAATTTCCTTGGTTCTAGTAGGTTAAACCAATGCTGATGTGGTGGTACTTTTAATTCTATCTTAAAGCACACATTAAAACAACAAATAGATAGAGAATGCAATGGCTACAGGTTCACATCCTCACTGAAACACAAAGTCAGTGAAGGAAAATTTGCCTCGGAGAAGGTGTGGGGGAGAGGTTTCTGCTCAGAACTGTGGTGTGACATAGATTTTTAGCTTTAATTTATTGCCAGACTATTCACTTAACCTGTCTAGACCAGAGATGCGTATGTATGAGTGACATTCTGTGTTCTGTAAGTTGGTGCTCTAGCTCCTGAAATAAGCTAGTTAATTGCAAATGTGTTCTCTGTAATTAGAATGGCATTTAGTCACCATTTGAGTAGTTTAGTTAAGTCTCGTTTAAATTAGTAATTCAAATTTTGGGGTAGTGTTAAACTGTAGGCGGAAGCGAACTGTTCCCTAGGAGGGTTTGAGCAGCTTTAACTGATGTTTATAGGTGTCTTACAGAGGTGGGGATGGTGGCATAAGCCAGGTAAAGACATTTCTCAACTGCGAGAGTGGGGAAACTCTGTTCACAGAAACCAGTGACTTCCTGCTCACCTTGCCAGAGTGAGTTTCATGTATGCCAGGAGTGAGTCAAATTGGACTTTTTTCCAGCCCTGGTTTAATGGTAGCATTGTGATAGGTATGTAATGTCATCAGGTAGCTTTCCTGTTTGTGTGGAGTGTTGTTTGGGGTTGGGGCTTTTGTGTTGTGTGTGTTTGGGGTTTTTTGGTGGGTTTTTTGTTGTTTTTTTTTTTTTTAACAGGGAAGAATCAAATCAATATTTACTTACATAACTTGCAGTTTTGCCTCCTGCTTTAGTTTAATGCAGCTGCCCTGCAAAGCCAGGCATGTGCTGCATTGCCAGAGCATGGCTGTGCAGCTCCTGTAAGTTATGGCATTGTGTTACCCTAAAAGAATTAAAAAGTAACCAGCAGGCTCATAAGTACTTCAGAAGACAGTATGTATCCACTTTCCTTTTGACCAATTTTTTCAGCTAGAGATACATAAAACACGCCTGACTAAACCTTGTTCTGATGCACATCCTGGACTTCCTCCCCGCAAAAGCCACTTACCTTCCTTCTGCTTTCTGTACAACCAGCGCTATTCCGTGCTTCTAAAATACACCTTACAGAACCCCACCGGTTGCTCGCCGACTGGGGGGGGTCTGGACTGGTTGTGCTGCCACAGGGCACAGTGGGCTGCCGGGTAGCCCTTCTTCAGGCCGCTTATAGGGGAGCCTGTTCTGCTCTGGCTCTAGCTCTGTATCCTATTTTCAGATGGCTCTTTGTGTGGCCGTCCTCATGCCAGATTTCTGTCGTTGTAAGGCAATGGCAGCTCAGAACGCATTTGCAAATAATTTTGGAAGCAGAATTACAGAATAATAACTCTATGGGTGTTACATTCAGAAGCACTTAAGCAACTAAAATAGAGCTTTTTCTTGGTGGCACAGAAGACTCAGATTTTTTTTTTCTTTTGTCATCATTGAAAATCACATCTCAAGATGTAGCTTTTTTAATTGCCTGTTTTCCGTTTTACACTTAACGATTGTATGCCTTTCAGTTAGGTGGGTTTTTTTAACCTCAATAGTAAAGATGTTGGAACTTATAAGCAGGGGTAGGATTGATTAAAACATTGGGGAGTTTTCTCCCTCCATTGACCCACTACAGCTTTAAGGGAATCGATACTAAGATACAGCACCTAGTTTTGGTGTCAGCATTTTTAAAATAGAGCTTTTTAAATGGAAAGATTGCATCATACAAAAGATGCAAGACCTGAAGAAAGGAAAAAATTAAAAATTGACTTTAGACTCATCTTTCATTTGACTGCAAAGGAAGACAAGGGGTGACAGTGGTCTTAGAAGCATGCTCTCAGAATATCACCTACTAAGCTTTTTCCAGTGCTGTAGGGTAGAGCGTGATAGAAGAAATGACCAGAAAAAGAGAAATACAAAGTAAATATGTAAGACCTGCTCTCTAACGTTACTGTTGACTGTTGAGCTGCTAAGTAGCAGTTTTATCAAATTCCAATCAAAATGGTCTCCTTACATGTAGTAATCAGTCTGTTGTACAGTAGGGTTATTACAAAGAGACCTTTCAGAAAGGCAGCTGAAGTCACTGATGGCAGAATTTCTGGTGTGACACTTGTCTGAAAAAGCATTGTAGGTCACTGCAGTTGATGCTGAGAAAAATGCAAGATGGCATGAACGCTGGTACTGGTGCCAGTGGTTGTCACTGTACTACAGGCAGCAGATTACTACAAGAATAATGTATGAAATATTACCTCTTTTATATCTTAAACATTAAAAAACCATTCATGTAATGATTCAAGTTGAACTTTAAGTAAAATGAAATTTGACCTAGCGAGGTGGTCAAAATTGCCAAGAATGCTTAAATTAATGTTGATATAAAGCTTACATCAAACCTTTCCCAGTATTGGCCAGTTGGACTGTTTTAATCTCAATTTATGTGTAATTCTTTCTCAGTTAGCAAGAATTTTTGGCCCGCCCAGCAGTATTTTCAAACAGTATCCTCTGCTTTCGTTGTTGTTCTTTGTCAAGAACCTTAGGATGCTGTCATTTCATAGCTTGTTCTGGTATAGCTGGACTGAAAATACTGGTTTGGCTGTGTGTGTTTTCTTTTCTCTTTTGTGTTACCTCTGGTGTTCGTATGCTGGTATGGTTAGATGAGCTGGCTGATGTAAAGGAAAGTTAACCTTAGGATAAAGTAGTTTTCTTTTGGATGCATGAGCTAATCTGGCTTGTTTCCTAGCTGTACAGTTACCAGAATCAGGACAAGGGAGGCCTAAGCTCACCCCTGATGGTACAGTTGGGTGAATCCGCTGGCCAGCTGCTTGAAAGGAGGCAATTCTGCTGCTCTCCCCGCCCTCACAACTGTGCCTCTTTGACCTGACAGTGAGTCAGTTCATGGAGCTCAACTCACAAGAACTGTCTGGTTTTCTTCCTAGAGATTATTTTTCTTCCTCACAGCTGTGCTCCCTGAACCTTTCATATCATGGGGTCACAGAAGTGTTGGCATGAAAAAAAGAAATGCAGGTGTGCTCCAGGCAAGAGGTGGAACTTCATCTGACCACTTTGGCAGTAGATGGGTACACGCAATCCTGGTTTAGTGCCTGCTTAAGGCTGGTGTAACATGGCACTGCTGCCAGAAGAAGTGATCTTGGTTTTCTGCTTCTACCCTAGCGTTGAATCGTCATGTAGGCTGAAGGCTGTGGTCGTGTGGCCTTGGCAGAAGAGATATGTGGTAGTTGATCTAGTTGTACAACTTGTTTATTTCCACTCCACTATTGGTTAGGATAGGGAAAGAGGAAAACCCTATCCTGCTGCAGGAGTGAAGACTAGTGGTTAAGAAGGTAGAACTCTCCCCTTGGTGCTGAGCTGGTGACCTAGCTGAGGTTAAACACAAGTGGGCAAAGTTTAATGGCTCTTGTTTCACCTGCTGTCATTTATCTCTTCAGTGCTGAATGGGTGAGGTGACTTGCTTTTTGTTATCTGCTGTTGCATCATTACTTAAGTTGCTTATGGTAATACTAGTGTTAGCATTAGGGTTTTCTTGAATGATGTGCAAAACTAAAGCTGTGGCAGTGCAGAGGGTCTTGTCCTGACAGCATCCTAGCTGTGATGAGATCTTAAGTTGAGATACCAGTTTTAGCTGACTTGTCAGAAACAAAGCAGTTGCAAGGCATTGAGAGCTGTTGCTGGAGAAATGTAATTTTTCTGAAAGCTTTGTGACAGCAAAGACTTTTCTGGCTGTGCAATCTTACCAGTACTTGGTGTAGCTTTTCAAAAGAAGAATGCAAAGCTCACAGTGTGTGACTCAAAATCTGAGTTCCAGATGGTGGCTTAAATGTAATCGAATGGTTTCAAGTTTGGGACTGTGTAAATCTCCAAAGTAGAATGAGGCCTTTCATTTCTCCTGCCACCCCTCACTTCTGGAAACAAATGCTTCCTGATTGTAGTTAGCAAAGGTATACTAACAATCCAAGAGATTCAAGATGAAATTAGTTTCCCTTTGGGAGGCTTTGCCAGATGGTGTGAAATCAAGGTCAGAGTAATCACTCAGTGATGGGTAAAAGGGGAGCCATTCTATTGCTGCCTTCTATGTTCTTTTATTTTTTTTTAGTACTTAGTTTAGGGATAACTTGGAGGTGAAGAGTCTGCAAACCGCTGCATCATCAGTTACTGAAGCTCACCGTCATCTCCTGCTGTTCAGCTGCCAAGTGTTGACCTGCAGTGCTCTTACTTGCAATTCTGTGGGCATCTGCAAACCTGTAAGTTTGGAGAGAACCACAGTGACAGACTGTGTGGTGAACTTCAGTGGCAGACTGAAGCAATGGTGAACAAGATCTTAAAGTGATTGGGGCAAAAACTTGAGTCTGTGGTTGTTCAGTCCTTTTTTGGATGTAAATTTGTGGATTGTGACTAAAAGGAATCTCCTTTTTAATCAGTTAGAGAAAAAAATGTCGTCATGTTACAAGTTCAGAACAATATTAACGACTGCATCTTTGAAGGAAGGAGAAGTTAAAGTCCCCATCCTATAAAAATTTGGAAGGAAAGCTGGGAATTTCAAGAGGGAGCTTTTCCTTTACCAGCCATTTCAAATTTAACTAGCAAGTTGGTTTTTCTGGTGTGTGTGGGTTTTGGGGTTTACATTTTTTTTTTTCAGCTGGTTGGTGTTTGTTCCTTTTCTAGGTATGTATCAGGGCCTCTGTAAAAGGTCTTTAAGATTTGTTGTGTACTGTATCCCTAAACAGTTGAAATTTCAGCAGCGGAGTTCAAATCTGTATCAGTACTTGGTATTTTATGCAGACCAAGTAAAGCTATTTGAATGTTAATCCTTCAGTAATGGATGGATGCTGACATCTTGTTTGTCCAAGTGCATGCAAGGGTTGATTTTGGAGAAGACTTCTGAAGTGATTAAGACCCAGCTTCTCCAAAGAAATGTCAGTGGATGGCCTCTAACCTGGTCGCTGAATGAATTTCACTTGGCCCTAGCGTTGTGTCTCTGGCTTCTTGCCTAGCAACACGCCTGTGAGACAGCCAATATCCCCTTAGGTAAAGGTGACTCTCTTTTGGGATGTTTGAGTCTTTGTTGCTGTGGGTATCAAAAATGATTCTGGGTTTAGTGTTCTTTCGAATTGCATTCCCAGTTGTGAATCTTGGCTGTCAAGTACTCTGGTGTGGCAGCCAGGTGTGGGAGAGGATTTAACTCCCACTCTCAAATTTAGCATGGGTAATCCTGCAGGATATCTGCTCTGCTGGTATTCCTGTTTGGACTATGTAACACAGGCTCTTCACAGCCAGCTTTGTTACTAATGCCAAAACCAAAAGTACTTGGGAAGTTAAACTGATGGATTTGGTGCTATTGATCACTGGGATGGTTCATGGTCAAGCTGTGGCTTTGATCCTCGTAGTATTCATGTAGTCCGTGTTGTCACCCGAGGCAGTTAGACTGCTGGCTCTCAAATGGGTCACCTTCCTCTGAAAAACACATGCAGGGGAGGCCAAGTTCAAAAGTAATTCCTGGACATGGGATAAATGAAATAAAAGCTTAAGGTTTCTAGCTGCCAACTTATGCTACAGATGGATGGTAATTATAGCAGTTATATATTGTAACAGTCTTAAAATATGTCATTGAGATTTAATATTATTATCAGTACGACCATTCTTTTTTTTTAATCAGTTGCCATTGTAACCCGCAGGGAACCGATCTTAAGTTTTACTCACTATCTTCCTCCCAGTAATTATAATGGGAGCTATCTCTCTGTGGCATCTCTTCTAGCTTAAAAATAAAGACAGTTAAAAACAATGCAGCCAGCTGTGTTTCAAAACATCTAAGGTTAATATATGGAGGGGTTTTTATAAGTTGGCGTAACTCTTTAAAATAGCACCTGTGTCTCTCTCTCTAATCTTCTTGGTCTCTGACTTCTTTATATTATACATACAGAACTCCTCAGACAGTGTGGAAATTAACACAAAGTTAAATCCTCAGAGTATTTGGAATTTAATAACATCCCTAAGGACTTCTTCTGGTACTGTCTGATGAACCTTGTAGTAAATATGTGGAAGCATAAATGTGATTTCAGAGCATCCTGAAAATTCAGTTTGTAATTGAAAGTTAACATTTTTCTTTTAGTGTCATTAATATATGCTGTCATAGGAGGAAATGAGTGCTGTGGAAAATACCTTGATTCGAATGATAAAAAATAGTGATTTAACTTTGAACTACCACTGTGCTTCCTCCCCTCACTCCTCCCCCCCAATTATTTAAATCATTAGTTGGTAACAGCTTGTTAATGATAGTCTTGAGATTACCTAGTTGTTGTGGGGTTTTTTTTTTTCCAAAGAAATTGCTTATCTGAGGCAAAAGGATCTGTGCTTTCAGAAACACTTGGGTTTCACTGATCTGGGGTGCTGGTTTGCTACATGACAAAACCACAATAAACCCTAAAAAGAGAAGTAACGGGGACATGTGTCTCAAAATTTTAGCTCAATATGTCTTTCTTGGTGAAAGCTACAAAGCTTCTGAAGGCTTCTGTAAGTCTGAGCTTGAGGTGTTCAGCATGGAAACTAGTGCGGGATAATAAGAGCATACACAGAAAACCAGATGGCTTCCATATGGGAACACATCCACCATACATGACTGTATGGTAAAAGCCCTTCATCCTAGTTACTTTAAATGAGAATTCCTCATGTTAACAGAAGCACCAGAGATGAAATTCTGTAATTCCTCTCATGATTTTAAGGGGAACACACTTCACTGGGAGCGTGTGGACATATTTTAGTATTTCTGCATGGGTGATTCACCTCTCATTAGTGTTGCTGCACCTACATGTTCCAGAAATTGTACTAGATCTGATTGTAGCCCTTTAGGCTAGAAATGTAACAACACCGTTTCTTCTGTTGCCATCCTTAATGGCTGCTTGAGGAGGGGAATGGGCTGTATTGCTGGGGAGTCACTTCTTGTGGCTATTCCAGGTGTAGAATAGACAGGAGCAACACAGAGTGCACACCTGTAAATGCCTGTTTCGGGGTCCCTTGGTTGAAACATTGCAAGTTGGATTGCAGATGCTCTTCCTGAAAAATTCACTCCCATGCTTGGGCAGATGTGCCCAGAGATTTGGGGATGGGAGAGGGATGGAGACAGTTTTTGTTGGTGGGGTTTTTTTGGTGGGTTTATTTTTGTTAGTTTGGTTAGTTGGTTTTGGTTTTTTTAAATAAGTTTAAACCTGTAAACCATAATTTATCACCACTTGCTGAGCCTTTGTGTTAACTGACCAATCTGCATCCAGAGGTTGAGGGAAAATGCAATGCCAAGGGGAAAATGAAGGAACTGAAAAATGCTCAACAGTAACTTAGTTTCTTTGCCATTTACTTTAAAGGATACATTACAGCATGGTGCTTTAACATGTTTCTTAACGTTTACTATGATTTGTTGCTTCTTCCTACTATGTTTCCAGTGGTGAGTTAAACTAAAACAGTTTCCAGGTGGAAGCACTAGCCTTTTTTGTGTAGAATTTCTATGGCCTTAGAAATGGCTCTTCAAACCATCTAAACGTGGTTTAGATGATTTCATAGGAGATTAAAGTAGTGTGAGATAAAACTGCTCTGGACTTCACATTGTGGTTGGGTTTTCTTGTTAAATTATTTTAAAATCTTTTATTTACATCTCTTTGGGAAACTTCCACGAACTAAACAGCCAAGAGACATGTTGCATATGAAGTGTAATACAGCTACTCTTTCTTTTTTTCTTTTTTCCCTTGGAGGTTTTATATCTAGAACTCTTTCATAGCTTTTTTTTTTCCAAATATTTTCCCTTTGCATTTGGCTCAGTGTTTGCATTTGAGTAAACACTCAATGACAGCAAAACTGAGGAGGAGGAGGGGTTAGGAAGGAAGGTTAAAAAGTGGCTGTACACACCAACCTGGGTGGTTGATGCTTGATCTGCTGCTGTTGCTGACACTAGTTCCTGTCTGCTGGTTTGGTGACCTCTTTCTCTAAGCTTTCCTGTCTCCCATGCCGCTTCGTGCTGTAGTCGTTTTGACCCCTACTTTATGGAGTGGAAGGTAATGGGTCACTTTACTGTCAAATTTGATTTCTAGTTGCTCATTTCACTTCAGATGCAAGTTGCTGTGTGATAGTGCTTTGCATGCTGCTTTCTCCAGGCAGACCAAGACTTTATAAAAGCCAGAATAAAGGGGGGAAATGCATAAAAAAGAACAAGAAGTTTTAATATTCATCTACTTTTAAATTGTATTTAAAATGCACTAAAAAATAAAAATAAAATGTTTACTTTTTCATGAAGAAATTACTTGTCTAGTTAATTCTAGCCAAGGATTAGCTATTACATAAAAACTGCCAATGTGTGTGGCTGGCTTGAAGGCTTTGTAGAGTCATTATGGGGAGAACTTCTTTTAATGTCGTGTGCCACAGCCATACTGGCCTGCTTCAGTAGTTTCACAGCTTTTTTTTTTTCTTCCCCTTTCCTCCCCCCATCTATCTGTAATTAGTTTTGTTTTTCTAAATAGGTTACTGACTTCATTTTCCTGTAGATGTCTGCTTTCTCACACTGGTTAGTGCTGGGTTCACTACAGCTGCTGTGGTCTGTGCCGTCTGCTCGGACATGTCCTTGTATGCCATACGCTGGCTCTTTGAAAGCTGGCAGTTTTATCCTCTTTTTTTAACAGTCAAGGTTTGCCAGTGTGCCTGCTGCACCCCCTTTGTTTTTCTTCAGAATCTTTTGATTTCCTTCTGGACATGCTGCCTGTAGCTCAGGAGATGGACTGTGTTCTCTGCTCTTTCTGGTATTTTATGGTGCAGAATCCTTGTTGCAGACTCATTTTGCTCTTAGACATCACATGTGTTTTGACAGTACCTGTTAATAAACCAGATGATAGTGTTCAGCACAGGAAGTGTGAGATAGTCCAAAGCTTTCTTTTTTTTCCTGTACTGACTTGCTATGCCCAGTGAGATTTTGAGGAACAGTTCAATTAAAAGTGCATTCATTGGATCAGCGATCAAAGTTATGGATTATTGACTTAATCAGCTTGCTCCTAGAGCCTGAAAGGGATCCTGACTACTTAATCATGGTAACACAGGAAACCAACTCTTTCTTTCTCTTTTCCTTTTCTCCTTTCTTACAATCGTTTTAGTTTTTTTTTTTTTCTAATGCATGCAAGACTTCAGGTTTGCAGTTGGAAGCCAAGTTGTCTTAATATTAAATACTTTTAATAGGTACAGCTGGCTGCAGTTGATGTCTGAGGGAATAAAAATGCTGGTTTCCTTTCAATCAGTAGTAGACTTCTACCATGCAGATTATAGCAGATGTTATTGACCTGACAGATGTTTTTACTTCACTTTGAATAGTGAAAGGCAAAACATGTTTGTAGTTATTCAGCAAATGTTTAACTTTATAGCAAGAGCTGATAAGTTTCCCTCTTTTGTATTGTTATTTCCATACTTTTAAAATTTAGGTAGATTTTTTTTTAATATGGATTGCATGCATCTTAATTATACTAACTTTTCAGGGTTTCTAGAAGCATTACTACACTAAATAGTACTGGGTAAAGTTCCTATTTTAAGAGTGTGGAAACAAACTTAGTTGAAAGATGTGCAGGTACTGTCTGCCCCCAGATGTGGCAGGACAAAACGGGGATATCTATTAGCTGTATGTTTTATGTGTTGCCTTCAAATTAAAAATTGGAAAAAACACAGACTTTGTTGAACTGTAGAAAGCTTTTGGGGATTTTCAAGATGTCGTTAAGGTAAATCCCCAGGCCTTCTTGCAGGTTTTGGAGGCTTCTAGATACTGATGTGGAGACTTTAAACAGCTAGTACTGTTAAAAGAAAATAAAAAGTTACCATGTCAGGTATATTGGAGGAAATGTAAGTAGACAGTGGTTTATACAACCCTCTTTCTATGTAAAAACAGAAACTATGAGCTGGTCTTACTCATAGCGTGATGGTAGGAAATTGAATAGAAATATGGTGGCTAAAGAAAATGCATAAATTAGTTAAAAGTTCTAAAAAGATGGTTTTAGCTGAAGTCACTGTTAGAGCGGGTGCAAATTTTTACCTTGTGGCAGCTCTGACTTCTTTCCAAAGTAGACTGTGCATAAAATAAACTTGCTCTATGTCTAGGTATTTTCCAGGAGCAAATAGACTCTATAGCAAATGTAAGCTGTAGAAAAAGTATTGAGTTCAGAATGTGCTCCCTGTTCCAAATGTGAAAAATTTAAAATTATCTTTTTATTTTCACTGTCGATGATAACTAATACTTCTATCACATGCCTACTGCAGTGGGCATCTGTGCCCTTTCTAAGACTGTTTTGTGTTGCTTATAGTTGTGGTCAGATGTCAATAATTCTTGTGTTTTCTGTGACGCTTCTGGAGGTTTTCAAAAACAATGGATCCTAGAAGGGCACTAGGGAGACACATATTACATTTCTTTCTTCTAGAGTAAGTTTGACTGAGAAACTCTAAAGACAGATTTGGTTGGAAAGGACAGTGACACACACCCCAGTGTCAAATTGCTTTTCAGTTTTGTAGTCTTTTTTTTTTTTTCTCAATTGATTTTCTCCAGCTCCCTTAGTTAATATTTGCTGCTAGTTTGCCTAGGTCATAAATCATTGAAGAGTTTTCATAACACCATGTAACTACCACATTTTCAGAACACCACATTACTACCACCACACAGCAGCCACACTTACCTGTATAGAGTGCGAGCTGAGCTTCCAAGTTGCATGTAGTAGAGCTAAAAAATGGGTTTATCCCACCATTGATTTACATCCCCTTGTGTTAAGAGAGTTAAGGTATGCTGTTTTGTCAGGGAATGGACTTTATGCCAGAGACTGCCATCTCTTGGGCCCGATGGTATCACCCAAAGAATGACTGTAGATTTATTGTTCCTGGACACAGCGTGCAATAAAAGGGTGATGTTAATTTTGATGTCAGGATGATAGCAATGATAGACAGACTTGATAGAAAACAAGGAAAAAAAGGATTGTTTTGACTCTTAGTGTTCTTCCTAAAAACTCCTTGGAAAGCCACTGACAGTGCTTCCATGCTCATTTGCATAGTTCCAGCATAATAGCGGCTGGCTATTAATCTATCATTTCAGATAATGGGTCGGCAGACACCAGCTCTGCAGCTGCTTTATGTGGGCTTTGACATTTTGCTTGGGGAGACCTACATTAAAGTAACATTTGAGTGCACAGAATGAATGCATCAGAAGTCAGCTAAGGCCAAAATTGTAATTGCTTGTGTGGCTTGCCTTCATTTGCGTGAAGTCAGGGCAGTGATGACGGACAACAACGAGGACTTTAAAAATGTTAGAAGACTCGATAGAAAAAGGTAGCGAAGATGCAGCGTGGGTCAATGTAAAGTGATACACGTGCAGACGGCTTTCATATGCCCAGTGATAGGCTGTGAACATCTGTTAAAGCTCAGGAGCAAGGTCTTGTGCTTGTGTACAGCTCACAGGAGCATCAGCTCAGTACTCAAGAATAGTCAAAAAAGCAAGCTGCCTGCTGAGAATCAGTAATATGGGAATAGAGAACCAGAGGCTACATGATCAGACTGTGGATCTGTGGCTATTTTGCCTCTTGGATACTGTGTAGAGCTCTCACCCTGATCTCTTTGGAAGACTACAGAGCTAGGAGACTGTTATGGAAGAGCAGCAGAGGTGATTGGAGGCACAAACCAGTTTCTTTTCAATGAATCATGCTAGATTATTAAGGCTGTTTTCCAATACAGCTTAATTGCTGCATGATTCTATCTGACAGGTGGTGATTTTTGAATGGTAAAGTCCTCCCTTTAGCAACGTACAGGTAATTGGAGTGACCCCTTGGTACAGGGGCTCTTGTGGATGCTGCATTTGCACGATGCTAAGAGTGTACAAGTACATGGAAGAGGAATCAATGAAATGCTATAAGTGGAAAAATTCCCCCATCTTATAAATGCCTGGGAGATGGATTTTTGGTGGCTACAGAACTGTTAGAGAAGTACTGCTGGCTGCATATTCAGTTGTATGTGCTCCCTTAAATGTATGGGTTTTGGCTGCTGTTGAAGGCAGAGACTTTGGTCTGGTCCATATGGCTGTTCTTGCTGGATGGCAGTTTTAAAATTATGCTGTCTGATATGATTGGTTTTGCCTAGGGAACCAGGCCCTCCTGTGTACTTGTTAAATTCATATAGAAGTTATCTGTGCTTCACAATACCATCTTGTTTCAAAGTTGAAAGCAGTGATGTACAATATAATAAGTTATATAGTCCGTAAGGTGGTTGATATAAAAACTTTTGGGTGATGGTACTGCTGCAGGATTTGCAGCATTAGTTGTATTTCAGCCTGCAGAGCTTGCTGCAGTTCTGCTGTGTATGCGTTTGTCCTCCTAAAGTTACGTGGAGCATCTTGTGCTACCTCTCTGCAGGGCACAGAGAGGGACTGGAACTGAATGGCAGTGCGTTGCACTTTTGTCCTCTCAGAAGAGTGCAGTGGTGAAGCACCTGGTGTGCTAAACTGCTGTGGCTCTGGACACTGGCAGAGCATGGGGTGGGGGACAATGACTGTAAGAAGGCTCATATACCATTAGGTAGTAGCAGAGAAGGGGACTTCAGTGTCACTTTGAACTGTACTCTCCATCCCAGTGTAAATTTTCTAAAAATAGGCTCTGCATCTCTGGGAGTATGGGATTGATGTAAAAAATTGGATGTTAGAGCTCAGAAGTGTCATTGACTGTTTGCTTAGAACTTGGGGGGTTTTTTTCCCCTCTCTTTTTTTGTGTCTGTGTCTTGAAACGCTCAAGCATAGGGAGATGTTTAGTGAATAATAAAAAATTTAAAAGGTCTTTTTGATATGGGCTTGTAGCTGAAGTATTTTAAGTGCTGTACTAGAGAACTAGCATAGGTCTTGGTCATCCACAGAGTTTGGTGATGCTGAATGAGTACTTAACTTGTGCCCCTACTTTGTTCCTTCCTAGCTGTTCATCAAAGAAAGCTATGCCCAAATCTGCAGCAGTGCTCTAATGCTCAGTATTGCAAATGAAGTGAATTGACCCTGTTAACTGCATGTATGAAGTGATACAGAAATAAAGAATCCTGAGATACGTTTGCAGTGATGATGGTTTTAATCTTTGTACCTTTTACGCTCAAAAATACTGTGCATTAGCTTGGTGAAATGAGGTTATGTGTTCTAGTGAGCACCTCTGAAGAAGATAAATGCCCTTGAGCCTATTACAGGTTCAGATACCATATAGTAAACAAAAAGCATGATGAATAACTAGAATAAATAGAACTACTGAATAAACTACATGTATTGATCATTAAATTTACCATGAAATGAAGCTGTCATATGTGTAAAGCAAACTAAATGAAGGTTACATGAAGCACTATAAGGTAAACATACTGCATTAAAAAGTACTGTAACTGGTCAAATGTAAGTAACTTTTTTTCTTTCCTTTTCCTTCTCTCTTCACACCACCCCTGTTTCTCTTTCTGGATTGCTGTTGCACCTGTGTGGATTCATCGTTTAACTGGACTACTTCTGGATGTATTCCTTCAATACCTTCAACCCTGGGAATGATGGAAATGTGTTGTTCACAAAGTAGCTGTAAGTATTACTTTGGCAAAGATGTATTACAGCTATTGTGGAAATAAAAGCAGCATTAGGGTTTTAGTAGGTGAACTGACACTGAGCTTAGGTAGCCTGCAGAAACTCAGGAAGGGATAAAAGTTATGGGGAAGCTGTTGTAAGTATTAGAAATGTGAGATCTGACCTGGCACAGTGATCAATACAGTAGAAATCCATGTTTCAACAAAAAAAGCAATAAGTAACTTAAATGCTGTTGCAGGAATTGAAGAAACTCAATTCCTAGTTTGTTTTAGTCTCTTAAAAAGTAGCACATTGTGAACACATGCAGCCTTTTAATGGTCAGTATGTTGAAAATGTCAATTTGAATTGGTATTGGTGTACCAGAAACCTGAATGTGGCATCCAGCTTACAGAGTGTAAATGCTCACTTTAAATACAGCATTAATGCCAAGTGTAATGCTTCATACATCTTTCTGGTTAGTAATACTTATATATTATTATCTAAAATTGTATATGTAAATGCTGTAGACACACTTAACAGAGGAAACAACCCAGAGGTTGCCATCTATTGTTGTTTAGCATTTCATACCCTGCATTCTTAAAGTTTCCTGGTAGTAAAGCTATCTAAGATGCAGAGCTGTATGTGAAGGCGAAGGGAAGAGAAATACAATTAATTTAACAAGAATTATGTTTAAACCCATTCTTTTAGGTAAAAGAAGTATTACCTAGACTGAATGAGGAGGGGAGCTGACATACATTTAAAGTTATGTAGGCATTAAAAGATTCAGGTGGTTGACAAGTAGAACTATGAAGAATGTCTGACTGTGATAAGGTAGTGTACATCTGGTAGGATGAATAGCAATTGCATATCCTTAGTTAGGAGATAGGGAGCCTGCTTAGGCAGGGGGGTTGGATCTGATGACCTCTCGAGGTCCCTTCCAACCCCTACGATTCTGTGATACTAAGAACCTGCGTTGTTCAGGAGCTCTTTAATACCTTAAAGAGCACCCACCTGTATCTCATGCAATTATCTCTGAAGCGTTGGCTCCTTTTGGGGGTTTTAGAATGTGATACATTGTATTCCTCATATGTAGTTGTGGCAATAGATTGGAAAAATTAAAGTCTTTGGATTTTTAAGTCCCTGATTTACTATTTTTTTAATCTTTTGACACCTTTGAATTGAGACTGTTGCTGTGCCTAAGGCTTAATTGAAAGAAAAACCATCTTCAAGTTTCTTGATGACACAAGGCAAACATTCCTACCAAAGTAGTAATGACATTTGTTTTATCGTGTTTATTTGAACTTGAAGCTGAGACACCTAGTTTTAGCTGGCTGTCTTTAGATATTCCCATCTTACTCTCTATGAGTTAATGAGTTCAAAGATACCACCTTTTCTTAGACTTGAAGGAATAGTGATACATTGTATTATCACTAAAGGACAGAAGATTATAATTTGCACTAGGATTAAATGTATATTTCCAATGTGATCCTGCTAAGTTTGGACTTTTTGGATTTATTTAAATTTAATGAAACCAGTATAATGTGTCTTTCTGGGAGTGCACTGTTGCTCAAGAATAACGGTTTGCTTGGCTAATGGAGACATGAGTTATGTGACTTTAAGCAGAGTTGATTCAGCAACTAGTGCTGTTGGGATTGCTAAGAGGCTAGCTCTTCTGGCATTTGATGCTTTAAAAGGGGTAGTGAGTTTTATATCCTTTCAAGGAATGTTTGCTTTAATTTTTAAAAAATGATGAGGTTTTTAAACTCTAGGACTCATTACTGTAAGAAGTTTATGCTGTTGACTCAGGCTTATTTGGATGTTTTTCTAAATACTGAGTCAACCACCTATCAAATGTAAATAAACTGTACTCTGTCCCATACAGAGAAGTTCTGTGGCAGTAATGCCTGTAGGAGAACAGATTTTT
The DNA here is from genome assembly GCA_013400835.1 of Zapornia atra. Lineage (NCBI taxonomy): Eukaryota > Metazoa > Chordata > Aves > Gruiformes > Rallidae > Zapornia > Zapornia atra. The sequence continues at coordinate 18,889 of VZTU01033060.1, forward strand.
AAAAAAGTTTTTTTAGAATGCATCTATCCTCTTGAAGATAATCTTAGAGAGGGGACTTCGGGCTTGTAGACAGCAATTCAGCTCTTTGAATTATTGTAACTATCGTAAGCTCTGAAATCTAGGTGGTATCAGGTCAGATCCTCTCAACTTCAGATGGACATAAAGCCTGTGGTTTAAAGGCTGAAAGGCATTCCTCATGAGAAACAGGACTTTGTGTTAGACAGTTGTCTCTGAAAGTATTTTCAGATCCTCTGTAAAAAGAACTAAACTGTCTTGTCTTACAAGATGATCCTCAGACCTTCTGTGACATCAAACACATTTCTAGGAGTCTACTAGAAGAACAGTTTAAAAGTAGCATGGCTGATCTCTGGAGGGCTGCCATGTGTAGTACAGCAAGGGAGAGGCACTTAAGCACCTGCAACATTTTCATTAGTGTGGTGAGAAGGAGTAATGGCTAACACCCAGAATTCTCATCTCTCTTTTTAATATTTTGAATGACTTCTTCAAATTACAAGGCAACTGAAGTTTTTGCCTTTCTTGAAGGGTTTGTTGTGATGCAAGCTGCATTTTAGTGTAGGTTTCACATCTGGATGTACTATGGAGGAATTAAAGCCTCCAGCCCTGTGACCCAGAAGAAGAGGGTGTCAACTTAGCCCCTGTAATACTGAGTCAGTACCACCATGACTCTGGGGGGTGGTGCTCATACTGCTTACCTGTGTTTTAAATAGGCATTGGAACAAAGTTGATTATATTTTAATCTGTTTGTGCTTGTACACTCTTGTAGCTTGCACAGTCATAATGTGGTAGTTGTACTTGCTCAAAATACTGTAGCATAGTTAACTTTCTGTACCAGTCTTTTGCCTGTTGGGTCAAAAGATTATTTTTTTTCCTTCTTTTTTGTTGCAGTTTGTTGGCTTGGATGTAGACAGTGTGGGGTATGGAGAGGTGTTGGGTAGATGGCGTCTTTCTGCAAATGTGAAAATGAAGTGGATGTTTAAGAGAAAAAAACCAAAACAAAGTAAAAACAAGCAAAGTAAGAAGTTACAAGCTGCTGGTTTAACTTTTTTTTTTTTTTTCCCCAAATATCTCTTGCCTCAGCAACAGAAGAACCTTGAAGGATATGTGGGGTTTGCAAATCTTCCAAATCAAGTTTACCGGAAGTCTGTGAAGAGAGGATTTGAATTCACGCTCATGGTAGTAGGTAAGTTCCCTTTTGTTTTGAGCAGTGATCATTTGAAGTATATTGATGTAGTTCTTCAAATCTACAAAGGTGAGGTAAATATTTTTTTTTTTTTTGGTGATCTCATAAGAAAATACAGATCTTCTTCCACACTGTTAAATCTAGACTGTTTAAAAAGAGCCTGTCTGATATTCAAGTAGATGATGAGGAAAAGAATAAGGAGTAAGAACTGTACAGTTCATGAAGTCTAAGAAAAATGTTTGATGTGAACCAAGCCTAAAATGTGACTTGTGAGTGTGACTTAGAAGCGGTAATATAACCTTTGACTTGCATTTTAATAGAATATTGAACTGCCTTTACAGTTGGGAGTGCAACATGGCAAACTGGGATCCAAACTTAATGTTAGACTCTTTCCTTACAGAATCCTGCTGCCTGGTTATGTGCATATCCTGCAGTTCTGTGGCCACAAAACTTTGCTGCAAAATCAAAGCTTTAATTTAAACAAACCTTTCTAGCTTGTATGGTTGCGAGGAAAACCAAATGTAAACAATGTGTTCCCTATGGACTACAGAGAATGGGAAACTAGAGTTGGTATGGATGAATAACGCTGCGCAAAATGGTTCATTTAGGCTTCACCGATGACCTAAATTGTCATCTGTCCTGCCAGGACATCCTATATCCCCTCCCTGCACCCTGAGTACTGTAGATAGTTATTGAGGTTGGGTACATTTGTGTGCAACTGATATATATATTTATCTTGTGTATATATATACACACACTCTGGATATATGACTCTGCTTTAGCATGCTAATGGTTAAAATAATAACAAGGATGATTAATGTTTTATAATAGCAAGCTTTGTCTTTGATCTCTATCTTTTGTAATTTGGGTAGCTTGATAATGCTTTGTTTTGTCATCAATATATTTGATATCTTGTGCAGTCATTACGTATGTGTAGTATGTTACATAACGGTGTTATTGACAGAGTTAGAAATCAAGGTCAACTTGGTGAAAACTCACTGTAGATCACTTACAATTTTCTTTTGATTACAAATTGAGTTAGAGTTTTAAAATAAGAGTTCCCTTTTCTTTTGGAACTTGATTACAGGTTCCTTTGTAATGTATCCAAGTACATAATTCGTTATTTGGTACAAAGCTGTTCAGACTTAAATAAAAACTGGTTTTCTGCTATTCACAGGAGAAAGGGAGGAGGAAGGCAGAGAGCTGTCTACATAAACTGTTATTCCAGAATGGGGCGTAATTTGTACTTCCAAGTTTCATTCTCACAAGAAGGAAGTCTCTTAAAGCAGAAGTAGCAGATGTAGTGATGGATTATAACTCGATAGTGTTCACAATTATCTTGGTGTTCTTTTGTTTAACTGTAGTACAGCCTAATGCAACTGCATTTAGGGGAACTACAGAAAATTGTGGCCATGCAGAAGAAAAGTTGGTTCAAAATTGTACTGAAAATGAAATGTTGATCAGAAAATCTTGCTTAGTTTTACTTTTAATGGGATTTTTTTTTTACTTACTTCTAAGACTTAATTCATTTGTATGCAAATTTATGCCATTGTCTGAAAGTTTACTGGGGGGGGACTGGCAGTAGTTTTCCAAACTAAAAATGCTGCTGCTTCTCTCCTTCCAACCCCCAAATGTAGAAATCAGATACTTGAAAGCGAGTGTTTAAATGCAATGGTAGCGAATCTTCTAGTACTCATAACATTTGGGGAGGGGGCTGAGGAGAGATATATTTTGTTCTGGGACTTCCAAGTGATGTCTCTGGTAATAGTATGCCATGAAAAGATGCATCTGTTTTTAAATATGAAAATTAAATAGTTTGTGTATTACTGATGACTTTTGTTTGCAAACATTGTATTGTAATTTGCAATTAGATTCTTAGAATTGTAATTATCTATTGCTGCTCTCATCCTTTGGGATACTGTTCTCTGAATTGGTTTGAGGTCTTTAGCTGACCTTATGATGCTGTTCTGTAATAGAAGAGGGGAATATCTCTAATTTACTTATGAAAACCTAGAAGTTTTCGAATGTAGTGCTAATCTGTATATGGTCACTGCTGGAATACTGTATGTATGGTCTCTTGCAGATAATACCAAATATTTGTTTGCTCTTTCTACTACCTCCCTGGTAGCCATGCACACATGGCTGCCTTTTACTGTAGATTGAACCATTATTAGTCTGCTGGCTGTCTTTTATTTACAGTTTCTTCAGTGTTAGTATGGTACGTGTTTGTTCTGAAATGAAAAAATGAGAAAACAAATACTGGTGATTGCTAATCAGATACAAAGAAGGGAAGAAATTGGGTTTGGGATCTGCAATCCCTGTGTCCAGCTATTTTCAGGTGTTGGTAAGGCTTGATATTGCAGCTGATCCATTTGTATAGCAGCCATTTTCCAGTTGTCTGTTTAATCTGGGATTATCAGGTAAATTTTAAATTAATTTAAATTTAATTTTAATTTTTTAAATTTATGTGCTGCTTGGTCTTGAAATGTGTAGTAGTCAAAGCTCACAGGACCAGTGCTCTGGTGGCATGTGCCAATATGGTTGTATTAGCTGTACTGACTGTTGTAGAAACAGTTCAGTTTTCATATGAATGGTCTAAATTATTTGTCACTGAGGAAGCAGTAAGTAGAGCACCCACCAGATTTGACATTGTTTCCAGTAAGAATATTTGCAGGGAGATGAGTTTTACAGAACCTGTCCTATGCGTAAAGCATGAACATAGTCAATAAAATACCTATTCCCCAGGCTGCTGCGTTGCTGTCACTGCCCTGGAGATGATGGGGCTGCCCACAGCAGCGTGTGGTAAAACCATCTTGCATTCTGTGTTTCTAATGTGCTGGTGAAACTGGAGAGAGGGGCTTTTAAATTTGGGTGTGCATAAGGCCTGGTGGCTGTTGAGGAGCCCAGAGTGTGGTTTCTAGAGCAGGTCCAGGGCATAGATGCTCCTTATCTGACCTGGTCTAAGCTGTTTGATGGCATTGCTCTGGAAGTGGCTCTGTTTCAGCCATGTGGGCAGTGCTTTGTCCTCTTTGAGTCAGGACATGGTATGATTGCTTTATTAGAGGCATATGCTAGTCAAGTCTTTTCTGTAAACATAGTTCCTAATTTCCAGGTGTTCTGGTGTTTACATTAAATGTAACTAAAGGGTGAAGCACTTAGGAGTTACATGCATATAAATATAGACAGTTGATGTTAAATTATAATCTTAGTTTTTAATGTTTTAAGAATGATTGAAAAGTTAACTTATAGGAACCAGGGTTACTCAAAATATTTAGCCATAAAAAGCAGTTCAAGGTTTCTATCTCAACTGTATTTCAGTCTTCTCTGACTTGTATTGTTTCTTTTGATAGTGTTTCTTAAACTGTTCTTAAGAAACTGAAGATCGAGTTAGCCCTTTGTTTTCTCAGTGATCAGTTGTCATTGGACAATGATTTTCCTTTAAAATCTTCACAAAGTAATGAATTTCATATTAGTCAAATTCCAAAAGGCTGACCAGTGTTTTAAATGGCACTGCTTCTGAAATGGCTTGGTTCTGTAGAATCCAAACTAATAAGCACCTCCTCTGAGGATAAGACACAAAGCGGATGCAGAAATATGCATTAAACTTAGCTTCATTCTTGATGCTTTCAAAAGAAGACATTTAAACAGTGGTTTAAAGGAAATAATTCTACATCTGAAATATTAAAGCTCACCAGTGGAAAAAAAATGACAAACTTGCATCTGTAGACAACTACCTACATAATCTTTTATAATGTTTTCAAGTATAACATAGTTGTTGAAACACTTGAGAACCTGACATAAATTTATTTGGTCTATTTGAAATCCAAAGTGTTGTCTCAGGATTCCTCTGCTCTGTGGGCTTTTTGGAAGAAAGTCACGTGCCAGGTTGTATACTTAAGAGAAAAAAACTTCCAGAAGTAATGCTACTATGGTTAGCAGTTTACAGCTTGGGAAAATCTTAATTGTGAAATTGTAGTTCTGTCTATTTATTAATATAATTACAGTTGCTTAACTAGTGGATGTGTGTTTTTCTTGGTTTAGTGTAATGAGGTGTGGAACAGAGTCAGTTGCTTCTCAGTGTCTTTTTTTCCCTAGACCCTGAGCCAGGAAATCCCTCTTTTCTTGTTCTTATATGGCATTTAGACTGGTGATGTAATTTGAACCAACACCAAAGTAGATACAAAGTCATAATTTAAAAAATACTTTTCTCCTATAGACTTTATGTACTTAGGAATAACTATTTGGGATGGCTTTTCCTACAGGTATATATACTTTCAGGTGTTTATGCTTCTTGAACCTTGTTAGAAGTTGGAGTCTTAAATTTTATTTTATTTAAAATAATACGATTTGTGAAGTGAGGAACACTTGCAGTTGAGTGACTTTCAGCCTAGAGAAGGTTCTGAGGAAACAGACCAGCCCTTCAGTACCTGAAGGGGCCTACAAGAAAGCTGTAGGACTGTTGACAAGGGCAGTTGGTGCTAGGACAAATGGTAATGGCCTTAAGCTGAAAGAGGGTAGATTTAGATTAAACATTAGGAGGAAATTCTTTACTATGAGGGAGGTGAGGTCCTGGCAGCAGTTACCTAGAGAAGCTGTGGCTGCCCCATCCCTGGCAGTGTCCAAGGCCAGGCTGGATGGGGCTCCGGGCAACCTAGTCTAGTGGATGGTGTCCCTGTCCATGGCAGGGGGTTGGGACTAGATGGTCTTTGTGGTCCTTTCCAAGCCAAACCGTTCTGTGACTTTCCAGAGGGCCTTTCTACACATTCCTATTTCTTGAACAACAGTTCAGCAGTTTAAACCTGTAAAAACTGTTTTGAAACCTCTCCTCTAGCAAATTGTCTGTTTCGTTTTCTAATTGTCACTTTAGCCTTGTAGGTCACCTGTAGATTACAACTTAAAGGAAAATGTCATGCAGTATGGTCATAGTACTTCATTTGTAATTATATGCACACTCAAATGTTTTGGTTTAAACATGGATTTTTTGGCATGGGCACAAAGGGAAGGGCAGTATTTTCCAAGGCTTGAAGTTATGTTAAAGAAAAAGCATGCTATGATTTTAAAACACTCTTTCACTGAAGAAAACTTGGACTGGTTTAATACTGTTAGATTATGGAGATAGATCGTGTTCTGATTAAAATGACCCCTTTCATTTGTTCACTTTCTGGGGCAGTTTATTTATCAAGCCAACTAGTGGTAATAAGCCTCAGGTGCTAATAGGTGCTTGTACTTTGCTAGCCTGCTACCCTCCTGTCCCCAGTTTTAAATCCAGGAGCAAAATCATTAAGCATATGGCAGAATAGGAAGAATAATTAACTGAAAAAAATAACCTGTGCATGAGCAGTATAATTTAGTAGAAACCATTTTGGAATGTTCCCAGCTCTTCTTGACCTGCTGGGTGTTGAAATCCTTCTAATGAAGGTTTCTGCAGTGTCCTTCCTATTGCTGTATCTGAGTGTGTTTTTAGCCTTTGCGTGACCTTCATAGGTGGCTCCTTAGGGTCAGTGGAGTATCATTGCTGAGTATATATTGCCTGACTTTACTGTTATTTTAGAGGCCTCTAGGCTCTACTACCATATAAATAAAATTTAAACGTGCTTTTTTTTTTTTTTAAAAA
>VZTU01033060.1:25726-99341 GCA_013400835.1 Zapornia atra
AAAAACTGGATGAAAAAAAAAGAGAGTTTTGACCTTTTCTGTCAGTTCTTTTCTTCCCTGGGCTGTGGTGTTGTATTATCAGTTATGGAGCTCTTCCTTGGGTATACAGTCTGGGGTGCACACTGGCATATATACATGTCTTAGAAAGAAAAAGCATATTGTGGAAAAGGACTAGCAAAGTCTTTTTCCATTTCTTGGACATATCCTGCCTCCTTTTCCTTTCAAAATACCTCAATTCTTCTAATTCTCTCATCCTCTGAAAACTGTCACATGTTCCATGCTGTCACCTTGGCTGTAGCCCGTTTTGAGCTATTTGCATGACAACTGACTGCTAGACAGTATTCGCTCAGTTCCCAGGGTACTCTTTCCCTAAAGAAAAGTAGTAGTCTGGGTTCAGCTCTTGTGTAGCAGATAAGGCTCCCTCAGAAAGCTAAATTAAAAGGAAAAAAAAAAAATCAGTTGCAGGTATTCTGTTAACAGAATTATCAGGTTTCAGTGAAGTACAGAAATAAGAAAGCTCCTTTGAAGAATTTTGTAACCTTAAAAAAAAAAAAAGGTACTGCCTTTCATGTACTGACTGGTTCTGTGGATGTGTGTTCCAGCAATGATGTCTGTAGAGTATTAAAATTGATAGCTTAATGCTTACATGTACCTGATGTGTTTGTCAAAGCAAAATATGTTGAGTTTTGGAGAATTGGCAGAGATAAAAATGAAAGGAATGGAAAACTGGTAGAATTCAGAACAGAGCCAGTGTATTCCCAGAGATGACACATTCCTCTGGAGTAATCTCTGTTGATGGAGCAATGCCTCACCAATAGCATATCGCTCCTTTTTGTGGAAACAGGCTGATTAAAGGGTTGGGGTTTTTTTTTTTTTGAGAAGGCAGAACAGATGAACTCTGATCTTTCTGTGGAAGTTACTATCTTTTCAAGATGTGGAAGGTTGGTAATCTTAAGAGTGAGTTTACAGGCCTGCAATGCATGATTTTTCCACTGAGTTACTTTCAGGTGAGAGCATCCAGTATGGATTCATGTGACTTCTTAGCTTCAATTAGAAAAAAATCTTCTCTTATACTTCTTTTTGGTTCTGTGGGTGGATTTTTTCTTTTCCCTCTTTGTAATGCAATGAAATACAGCTTGCAGCATGCTTGCTGTTACTAGTTTTGTGATACTTTCCTATGCCTTTTTTCTAGTGTTGGAGAAAATCTAAAACCTGATGGAGGAAGAGAAACTTTTTACAGTGTATTATTATTGTTGAAAGCTATTGATGGTGAAAGTCAGTTAATATACCTCATTATGTTTATCTGGTAACCATGGCTCTTCAAATACACCCACAAGTTGCTTATAGTGTAGTGGTTTTTACTCATTCAATATGAAAAAAACCCAACAAACAGCCCCACACGTTTTTTTACTCTTAACTTTGAAGTTCATTTTAAACATTTCCCTCACTGTGCAGTAGCTTGGACTTTTACTGCAGGAAGCTTAAAGATTGTAATGACCAGAACCAAAGCCAGTATTTAAAATGGTTGCTCTTCAGTTCTGAATTTTTCACTGTTTGCAACTACAACATTAACTGGAATTGCAGTGCTTATTGGACAACTTTTAAAGAGCCTTTGAGTTTTTATTAACTGTTTGGATGCAGAGCTACTTAGGTAGTTTAAATCAGAGCTAACTTCAGTATGACATCTCTTACTGGATGCTTGCCATCATAAGAATCTTGAGTTCTGAAAACTAGCCTTAAGTACCCAGTATTATTATATTAAAATACTGCTCTGAAAATTAAGGAAAGGTTTTGTAAAGCTTTGGTGGTTGAAGTTAAACTGAAGTTTTTCTTGTGTGGCAGCATTTTGACCTGAGCCTAATTTCTCTTTGAGAATTGTTTCCTGACAAAGGTTTTTAGGGGACTTATACCTAAATGTGTGGATGTAAACCCATAATTTGGCAAGCCCCCTCCCTCGTGTAACATTAATTGGCTTTTATTTCCTTAAACAAATGATGATTCTGTTGGTAACATTGTCCTTTTTCCATATATCATTTCCTTGTTAGTCTCATAACAAATAGTCTAAATGCTTACTTCTGTCTCTATTTAAAATTGGGTGTCTAATAGGTGAATTCAGGGAATTTTATGGGAACCATCTAATGAGATACTGTGCTCTACATTGTGTTGGTGTCTTTTATTAAGCTTTGTGGAGTTTTTCAATACTTACCTACATAATTAATTCTGTCATGGTTTAGCTGTCTTCAGTTGTAACTTTTGCTGTCTTTCTAACTCCATAAATATTTTTGCTTTTCATGTTTTTTTCTTATTGGAGCTTAGCATTATTTCTTTTTATTTCCACATAAAGATGTCCTTGCTGATTTTAAACATCAATATGTGCACACAAACACACACAGTTACTCTGTTGGTATTTCATATATTGCAGTACACTCGTTCATTATCTTGGGATCAGCATTTGAACCTGATCCTTGTTTCTGTTGGTTGACAGGCTTGTAGTTGGCAGTTTAACTGAAATGAATGAATCTACGGTTTTTTTGACATTAGAATAATTAGTCACCATATGATGTTCTAATTATGCTTTTATAGATGCTTAGATGTAATAGTGTTTAATGTAATGTGTGAACTTACAAACAGCTTAAAGAAGGCACCTAACGTGGATACATTCTGCTGCTTAAATTGATTGATTGTTGATACAAGCTATCTTCAGGTGGCAACAATTGGCTGATGATACCTTCCAGAGTCAACAGATTGTGCTGAGCTGTCACGGTTCACTGGTAGGGTGTGAGCTAAATGCTGCACATCTTGTAAGCAGTGACCTGATAGCAGTCACACTACTACCTGTTCCAGTTCCTTAGCCGTGGGTAATCAGGTGCCAGTTTGCTGTGGGTTTGCTTTTGGGACAGTCATTGCTACAAGCCTGGAGCCAGATTTGAAGTAAAAGTGAAGGTTTTTTGTTTAGATAAATATGCTGCATGAGTTCAGCCAACAGGGAGAGACGCGCAGCTGAAGAGGTTAGGCTTACTTGTTGCTGCATCAAGGCAATTTCATGAAGGAATGGGTTAATATTTTAGCCAAAGTGATATTCTTGGATATGTGGTCTAAGCTTCCAATTGTAGTAAAGAAACAGTGACCCATAAACGTGCCTTTTCTGATTCAGTATGTGTGTTTTCCTGGCTGATTTTGCAATAATCTGTCCAGATCTTTGCTGTGAATATATTTGAAGCTATTTAATTTTGTCCCCTTTTCCAGTGTTTCCCTGTGTGTAGCATGGCTATCACACAACTGTTTTGTTTTAGTTTTTACATGATTTTCTTTTGAGCTTCTGAGCACATTGACTGACAAATGAGAGTTTATATCATGCTCCTGTCTAGAATTTCTTCTATTCAAGACATTTAACATCTAAGAGTAATTTGTTCTTGCTTCTGTTATGGCCTTCTTGTCTGATGCTTTCTTCCAGTCACTTACCATAATACACTATTAGAAGCAGAATATTTAGACTCATTAGTGGTTGGAGGTGAGAAAGTCTGCTGAAGAGGACTTTCATCAAAATAATTTTTGTATTTTTGAGTTTTTGTCAACCTTTACTTCCATCCTGATTTCTCTCTGTAGGTAGTTCTGTTGCACATACAGGGAGCACAAATGCAAGAACTCTTAACACTCTGACTTGGAATGATGCGAAGTTCCTGTCAGAGTGTTGAGACAAGCTATCTTCAGTCGGTAATGCTGCCATGAAATGTAGTTCCTTCCCTCTGTGATGCCTGAAGTGAAAGTTTTTCAGAGGGCCATGACTTCCTAATTTCACAAGCAGTTCTGGCTTTGTATGACTGAAGTTTTGACTTCCGTCTTTTGATGAGGCTTTAAACCAGAAATTATGCTGACATCATAAACTTTGCATTAGCTTTGATGCAGTTGTAGTTTCATTATAGTGATTTTCATGGGGCGGGTTCTTTTCCAGAAGGACAAGAAATAGCCTATGATTTAAGGGTATTTAACTCTGGGCCTTCTGCAGAACGAGCAGCAGTGCAGTGGAAGGACACAAATAAATGTGGGGTGGGTAAGAGCAGAGAGCGTCAGTTCTAACAGCATCTAGTTCTGGTGTTTTAGTACTTGGGATGCATGGAGAAATGCTGCTGCCTATACAAGGTGACAGCTTGGGTATGTGAAGAGAATCTGAAGCATTCCCAGGTGACGTATCTAACTGCAAACAGCAGTGCTTTCTAAACCAGCAATTTTGCAGTCTGAAGTCATTATATGTTAAGTTCTGAATTTATGGGCTAATCCTGAATATCAGGCCAATTTTCTACTGCAAAGTCAGTTAAAAATAAGTAAGTCGGTGGCCTGGAAGCAGTTGTTGGAGCACTGTGGAGGAGAGGCTAACAGACACTGTGTTAAAACAAAGAACTGTGAAACTGAAAAATATCATAGTTATCATATGAGCAGTTGGTGACACTTGGTAAACTTGAATGGCAAGGAGTTAGGCAACAAGGGGAATTCATTATGCACATGTATTGATTATTATTACTGCCTTGGTCCACATTGACTGTGACTTCTACCAGCTGTCAAGGATCTTGTTTTCTTGCCAGGCAGACTAAATAAAAAGATTTGAACTATTGCACCAAATGTAATTGAATTTATGTTCTTTCAGAATAATTGTTTGGTTTGGTTTGGTTTTTAACAAATGAGGTAAACTTGGTAATATTCCAAAGTTGCTTCAGGAAAGATCTGAATGATTTGCCTGTGATACAGTATTCTGGTGGAGAGGTGGTTGAGCTTTCATCTATAAATATCTGCTCAAACCCTATGATATAAGTCTGTAAAACGCTGACTTTGTACTAAACTGTGATCCATTAACTTGCCTTCACTTCTACATGATTTTTGGAGGAGATACTGTTAAGGCACTGCAGAGTTAAAAGGGACGTGTAGTTTCCTGAGTGTAAACTTTTCTGTTTGTCTTAAGTCAGCAGTTCTCTTGCCACCTGCTCTTCCTTGGTTTAAAGTGTGAGAAAGTTTATTGTCAGTTTCCTGTTACTTTTGCTTCACCATTTTCCTTATTAGCTGTTTACAACTGCCATTGATAAGAGGATTTAGTGTGGTGGGGTTTTTCCCCCCTCCAGTAAATGCTTTTCAGAACAAAGTGGCACAGTGTATCAAAAAGGCCTTTGAGCAATCAATGTAAAAATGGCATTGTCTTCATGTAGGATGGCACAAGTAAATAACAGAAGGAGCTCTTTAAAGGACCTAAAGACAAGCTTGGTACTGAATATCAGTTTTCTTGTGTCTTGGATAATGTGCAGTGGTGTTTTAACAACATAAAATAGTGTTTAGTATAGTTATTCTTAGGGGGATTTCCCTTCTGAATTTACTACATTTTGGTCACCAGACTTCTGGCAAAAGACTTAAGAGAATGTAGAAACGTTTGAAATGGCTGCATGGGTTTGTGGCTAACCATTCTTCTGTGCTCCCAGCAACAGAACTAAAGTTGTAAAAAGCAATTAAATCACCTCTTTGTACACTATTGGTGTATGGCATTCCTTGCTCTGAAAATGCCAAAGGTAACCTTGTCAGCATAAGTCTTCTGATGCAGAAAGGAGTAGTGTTAAACCAAATCCTAACCACCTTCTTTCCACATACTCTGAAGCCTGGGTGGGAGGACTAATGCAGGGGTTAGCCTGAGCAGGACTAGTGAAGCCTCCTGTCGCACACCCCAGCTATGTGTCCCAGCCCTACTGTTTGTGACCCACTGATTAACTTCAGTGAAGCACTAGCAAAGCCAGACCTCCCAAGAGCATGATCTTGTCTGCTACACCAAACCCCTCCTGTATGTAGATTTCTGTATCAATGAAAATAACGTTTTATGTTCACTTGTTCTGTAAAGTTGTGCTGGGATGTTTCCATTTTCATTCTTTTATGGTCTGGGGTTGTCATGGTATGAAAAATTTGCATTTGATTGTTTTGTCTCCTGTCTTTTTTCTGAATAACTGAGGCTAAAGAATTAAACCAATTACCACTGCAGGGAAATGTCTTCTATCAGTGATTTTGCAAAATCAATGCCTGCTTCTGCTGCTCTACAGGTAGAGCTTAATCCAATAATGCATGATACTGATTAATTAGCTCAATAGACTAATGCAGTCTAGTGGTTGGAAAAATAAATCCATGTGCTTTTCTTATGAGGAAAGTTTTGTTCCTGAAATACTGACCTTGTGTGTACATTTCGATCCTTTTACCTACTGTTGTTGAACTGTTTAATAGTGAGGTCATTCTATGATCAGACATTTTTAGTGACTACATGCAAAGAAATGCATTGAGACTTGGATAATCAGGCCAAATTCTAGTCAGAAGTATTCCTTGATTAATAATTTTGCTTGAATTACCACAGCTGTTTCAATCTATACAGTAAGTAAAAGAATGTGCTTTTTGTGTAGTTAGACTACGATTTGAACTGAGGGCAGTGTCCTAATTTTTATCTGACTGAATTTATCAGCTTTGGTTGATTCATGTCAAGTGGCAAGCATTCAGATAACTGAATTAAATTGACTCAGAGGTTGTATTTTATGAACTTTGCAGACACTCTGACTATTTGAGGTTCTACTCAAACACCTTCTGCTTAAAGTAATAATATTACATTCTACAAATTATTGCAAAGCATTTTTATATACCTGCCTAATTAGAGAGTAGTTGAGACCTGCAAGTTCAAAACATCAGCTGTACAACGTAATCAACAGACAAACCTCTGCAAATTACAAGCAAATTACTTGTAAGAAATTAACCTTTTTTTAAACAAGAAAAAAAAAGACAGAAAACTTTAGAAGAGTGCCAGAACTGGGGGATATATATCTCTATATATATACACACACACACACATATATATATACAAGTCTTAAAATGTGTCCCAAAAGCAAAGTGTAGAATACTGTCTTTTCTAATGCCTATTAAATTTTGTGGGGTGGCTGACTGAGACCAAGCAAGGATAGAGGTAGCAGGATAAATAGAAAATACAGAAAATCAAAAGGAGAATCAACATACACCTGGTAACTGAAGTCATGTCATAGTACTAATTTGGAGAAAGGTATCTGTAATGATGGGTAAAGAGGTCTCCAGTTGTGTGCCTCCTGCAGTTTCCTGATTGTACATCTATAGAGCTCTTCTCAAAGGCTTCAGAGTAGCCCTCCTGCTAATAAGTGTTAAGCAGGAATTTCTTGCTCAGAGTTTGTGACTGGATGAAGTTGCTGCCTTTGCTTTTTGCAAAATAAATTTTGAGTTTAGTAGCATCAGGGCCTGACTGTAGATGAGCCTCCTTTGCTATTTGTAACTTCCCACAAGCACATATTGTTAAGAGGTCAAAATACAGATCTCTATTGACTAGCACCATAAACTTTGGGAGATAAATGGTATTTCAAGGAAATATCACTACTTGTTTGCATGCTTTTTTACAGAATCATGAAATACTTTAGGTCTGGTGAAATCTCTGTCATCTGGTCCATCCCCCTTTCATGTGCCTTTTCTTTGGCATCTGCTTTTGTCCCCTGTCAGGAGGAGAATACTGGCTTAGATAAAATAAGCTAGGTCCCATTTTGAAGTTGCAGGTGATGGCAGTTATGAGCATTTTGGGAAGGTGCTGGTATGGAGCACTTGATCAGACCAAAGGTTTTAAGTTCTGTATACAGCTTTTATTGGAAAAGTTTATTGAATTATTTTAAAATGCTAGTGAGCAATTGTTAGCCTGACTTTATGCTCGTGCTGAAAGAGCAGTTGTGTTTCTGGCTAGTTCTTTTTCTATTTTTCCTTGTATTGGGGGTCACATGGTATGGGAGTTTTCTGAAGGTCTTTTCTATCTTACCTATGGCTATGTAATATCTGGGGAAGCAGTGTAGGTTTGAAGCAGGAGAAGGCAAAGAACAAGCGAAACCCTGTCCATGTGCATGGTATTGGTTCATTTTTATAGGCTCTTTTTTGGTTTTGGAAAGCCAAGAATCAAATCCATCAGGACTATTCTGCTGATGTTCACTGCACTGTCATATTTAATGCTGTAGGTATGGTACAGCAGATTTGGTCCAGTGCACGTACATGTTTTAATACATTAATGTATATACAGTGGTCTGGTATCTCTTGCATTCTTGAACTTCTGATGAAGCATAGGCTTTCCAGACTTGTTATTAATTAGTTGACAACTCTTTCTATCAAATCAGTTAACATCACAAACTTGATAGTCCAAGTGTTTCCAGATACAGACATCATGATAATCTGGAGATTCATGAAACGGACGTGATGCTGCATGGGAGTCTTTACCATTCAGATTTCTCATCTTACTATTTAAGCTATTTCATTTTGCCTCAAGAAAGGCTAAACTAGAAAATGCTTTTGTACCATTTCAGCCATAAGTAAAGATCAGGAAGACAGAAGATGTTGGTAGTTTGAAAGGGCTCTGAAATCTTTGTGACTCTAATAGCCTTTAGAATTCCTCTGACTAAATTTGTGTTCTGACATGCTTTGCTAATCAGGTGAAGCTGGGCCATTTTCAGTTTCTCATTAACCAGATACTGTGAATGTATTGTTAAAAAGAAGGCTTTTAACCAAAGATTAAATAGGCTTGCCTCAGAGAAACTAGTGATTAATTGCATTGCATATAATGACTGTTCTTATTTGAATGTCACTAATTTGAATATGCAGAGCGTGAAGATCTTTGTCAGCGCATGCATGTTTTTATTAGCTGTTAAGGAAAAGATCACACAATTAATGAGTAAACCTGTAGTTGACTATCTTATTCCTTTAGCATTTTAAAACTGATATGTCACTGCATTGTTTTTGTGCCATTACAAAGGAGGGCAAGAAAAGCTTCCCTGGTACTAGTAAGATGAGCTGATGGTAGATGCAGAGATGGGTTTTTTTTCTGCTTACTCAAATGAGGATATGATTGTCAACATAGTGTGTTTTTCCAGTTTGTTTAACTGACTGCTGCTGTCACCTTAAAAACAGGAACAACAAAACAACTTAATGAATGCTGAATATGATTAATATATCACAGACTCTTAGGGGTTGGAAGGGACCTCGAGAGATCATCAGGTCCAACCCCCCTGCCAAAGCAGCTCCCTAACTCATATTGCACAGACAGGCGTCCAGATGAGTCCTGAATATCTCCAGAGAAGGAGACTCCACCACCCCCCTGGGCAGCCTGTCCCAGGGCTCTGTCACCCTCACTGGGAAAAAGTTCTTCCGCATGTTGGTGCGGAACTTCCTGTGCTCCAATTTGCAGCCATTGCCCCTAGTCCTGTCCCCACAGACCACTGAAAAGGGGCTGGCCAATTCCCCCTGCATCCCATGTCTAAGATATTTATAAACATTAATTATGTCCCCCGTAAGTCTTCTTTTCTCTAGAGTAAACGGTCCCAGCTCTCTCAGCCTGTCCTCATAGGGGAGATGCTCCTGGCCCTTAATCATCTTTGTAGCCCTTGTCTGGACTCCCTCCAGGAGGTCCCTGTCTTTTTTATACCAGGGAGCCCAGAACTGGACACAGTACTCCAGGTGGGGCCTGACCAAGGCAGAGTAGAGGGGGAGGATCACCTCCTTCGACCTGCTGGACACACTCTTCCTGATGCATCCCAGGATCCCATTGGCTCTCTTAGCCACCAGGGCACACTGCTGGCTCATAGCCAACCTGTCATCAACCAGGACCCCCAGGTCCTTCTCCACAGAGCTCTTCTCCAGCAGGTCATCCCCCAGCCTGTACTGATACAGATGGTTATTCCTCCCCAGGTGCAAGACTTTACACTTGCTCTTGTTGAATTTCATTAGGTTTCTCCCTGCCCAGCTCTCCAGCCTGTCCAGGTCTCTCTGGATGGCAGCGCTGTGTTCCTGCGTGTCAGCCACCCCTCCCAGCTTTGTATCGTCTGCACACTTGCTGAGGGTGGATGCTATTCCCTCATCAAGGTCGTCAATGAAGATATTAAACAGGACTGGACCCAACACCGAGCCCTGGGGAACACCGCTAGTCACAGGCCTCCATTCAGATTCTACTCCACTGATCACGACCCTCTGAGCCCGGTCTGACAGCCAGTTCTCAACTCACCTCACTGTCCACTCATCTATCCCATGCTCTCTTAGCTTTTCTATCAGGATGTCGAAAGCCTTGCTGAAGTCAAGGTAGATGACATCCACTGCTCTCCCTCCATCCACCCAGCCGGTGATGAGATCATAGAAGGCTATGAGATTGGTCGAGCACGATCTAACAATATAAACAAATATTGTTTATATTGTGATCTAACTATATAAACAAATAGTCTAGTACAATTTAATTATAATAAAGGCCACACAACCATGCTTCACTAAAGATGCATTCTTATTTGCGTGTTCCTAAGTGGTTTAGTTTAGATATGCCTTTCTAAGGTTAGGTTATCTTTGGCTCGCCGACTGTAAAAATAAGCACTAAGGTTAGGGCCCAGCCTCAGTAGCAATGAATCTTTACTGACTGTGTTTTGTGGTTTAGGAAGCCATGTCATAACTTGTTCTACGTGCTGTTCATGTTTGTGCTTTATGGAATGCCCCCTCTTGAGAAGCCATCCTCTCTCCCTAGCTGAGTGGTCCAAGCCTTGATTTACGTTTTCATTCATACCCTTGGCTGTAAAACTTGTAATTCTCCAGAACTACTGTCCCTGCCCAATCAATAAAAAAGTGGTCAGGGTTTTGGGTTTTTTTGGTAGCTTTTTAATCAGGAAAAATCTGCTTGCTAATTGCCCAGCTACTGAGAACTTGACCTTTGCAGCTGAACTAGAAGAATCAGTACTTGCTAGAAAAAACATCACCGCTAAAAAGCTGTTAGTTTTCTTCAGGTATGCATATTGGTCTTACACTACCCACTGTCAATGTGGAATAAATAAAGTTTGTGGCTGACTTTTATTGGAAAAGAATTTGAGAGCCTCTAGCACTGTTAAATCTACAGAAAGGTGAAAGATTCACTTTGACACAGTTTAAAATATTGCAGATATTGGTGTCTTTTATAGAGGTGGGTGTATATGCCAAAGTTAGGTTGGCAGTAATTGCTATATATTTCCTAAGAATTTTCAGTGTAAAATACATCTTTCTAATATACCTATATTTTCATGTAAGATGTTACTGGTGCTTATCCTAGTATTGACAGTATTGTCTAAGTGTCACGCACACCTCAATGTTACCTATTTATTATGAAGAGGCATGAATAAGCAGCTTCTCTTACTTGTAATGATAGTCTTGAATGTCTCAATTTGCTGTGTAAGATATTTTGTTGGTTTTTTTCCCCCTTTTGGCCTTTTATATAAAGCCTCTTCATAGCTGAAGTTTTATGACAGGTTTTGTTACCTATCAAGCAAAAGGATATTAAAAAAAAAACCACCCAAACTCAGCTGGGTTTTCTTGATGCAATGAGGAGCTTTGTGCCCTTTTTTTTTTTTTGCTAAAGACCCAGGATAAGTAAGCAACTGAGAAGTTTTATTTCCCAACTAAGATGACTATGATAACTAAAAAGACTTTTTTGTTTCTGTGGATGAGCATATATGACTTTTTGATTAAATTGTGCTTTGATTATATCGGTGTTTCTGAGGATGGAAGATCAAGGGCCATAACTTATGTGCCTTTCTACCTGTTTTGTTCAAGCTGCTGTTTCATAGCAGTACTGTTGAGTATATTTAGTATCTTTTCATGTCCAGTAAATTGTAAAGATCTTGTTTCTGATGTTTCTGGCTGCAGCTTTTTTTGTTGATGTACTTTGGACCCTTCCCGGAAGGCTTTTTATTACTTACTGTTCAAAAACATCTTCAGCTTTTTCCACATATTCTAACAAAGTGACTGCATATGTCAAAACATATGTATAGCTTCGGAGTTATCTGCTTCTAGGAGCAAGCAAAAGCAGTGGCTCTTGGAGCTATTCTGGGAGAAAGTGAAGACTTCATACGCTGGGTGTGAAGGTGGGAAAGTACTGAAAGGGAAGGTAAAAACAGAAAACAAAGGAAGCCTCTTGTATTGCTGCTTAGTCCAAGATGGAAATTTTGATTTGCAGAAATAATTAGTCATTGGATTTCCATGGATAAAAAAATGGAAAAATGTGAGTGGGACAGAGATTCCTGCTTTGTGCTGCCCTCCTGGTTGGAATCCTGTGATTCAGATGTAGTGCTGGGTGCTGCTGAAGAAGTGGGAACCGTGTGACTGACTGGTGATAATGTAGGCTGGGGCAGCAGAGCCAGTGGTTCCTGGAGAAGTTTCCTGGTCAGATCTGATAACAAGGGCAAATTCCTGTTCAGCCTTTTGCAGTATGCCACAAGAGGTTGTCAGATAGTGCCCCGCTACCCACAAAGATTTTTTTTCTCTCGCCTCAAACCTGGATACCACAGTTTTTTGTGATCTTTCTTTGAGGCAGCTGAAACAGTTGCAAGTGAGGCTAAGGTGACATGCTGGAATCACACAATTGAGTGAAGTAGAGGTAGTACTCAGTTTCCCTGAAAAGCTAGGATAAATGAGTTGCCTCCTAACACTGTTTCTTACAAAACAGATCTGTTGGGGGAGGCTTCTTGGCTGTGGACCGACTCAGGTGTGTTCGGTGCCTGGGACATTATGCATTGGCACTGCCAACTGATGATGTGCCACTTAAGCTTTTGGAATTGGTCTGAATACTGTATCAAGGGGCCTTCCT
The DNA here is from genome assembly GCA_013400835.1 of Zapornia atra. NCBI lineage: Eukaryota > Metazoa > Chordata > Aves > Gruiformes > Rallidae > Zapornia > Zapornia atra. Next base: position 38,379 of record VZTU01033060.1, read on the forward strand.
ATAAGCAGTGTACATCTCCTCTCCTCCTTCCTCAGAAGCTTTTTTGCCAGTTTTGTTACGTGTGAGCTCATTGGGTGTTTCCCCTTGAAGGCTTAAATGTGTTTTGGTCCTGCCCTTTCTGCTGGCAAAGTATTGCTAAATACCTTCAGTAATCCTCTGGGTAACTCTTTTCTGACTTACATGATTTGTGTGCACCACCTTAAAGGTTAAGTGCAGAATTAGTCCTTGCACAGACATAGTGGTCCGTTTGCTCATAGGCCAAATCGTGCTATGGATCGATTGACTGCTGCCATTCCTGGGGGTTTTCTTGCTGTTTGCCTTGTAGCTTGTTGAGAAGCTGGGTCAGTTTACTAGCTTCAAAGAAGGGTTTGGCATAACACTTTAATCTGAAGTCTCCATCTAAAACTATGGATCTTAATAAATCAGCTGCATCCAGAACAGCAGAACATACTGGTTTTCCTTTCAGAGTCCAGTATGGCTATAAGGAATGCAAAAGAATTCATGGGAGCTATTCCTGAGCTCTTTGCCTTCTTCAGCTACTATGAGACATTTAATTTCACTCTAAGCTAATTATAGAGACCTTCAGTATAGGAATATAGATTGTCTTATTTTTTCATAAATAAAACCTGCATATGGAAAATACAGTTCTGTGTTTTGGCTGGCTTTTTAAGCATCATGCAAAGTAGCAAATAAAACTTGGAATACTTTAGATAAAAAAAAGTTCCAAACAAAGTATAAGTTTCACTACAATGAAGTAAAAATCTACCTTCTTTTATTTGTGTATACAAGTTGTTGTGTAATGCTTTTTTGGAAGGATGGTGTGGGTTTGTTTTTTTTAACCATGTCTGTATTCCCTGTTGGGTGTTTATGCATAGTGACTGACTTGTGCTATGTTGATAATTTAACTACTCAAGCTTGTCGAAACTACTCTAGTTTGCCTTTCAGAATGGGCTTCTTAATATCTCAAATCTAAGCCTGCTAATTAGTAGTTAGCATTGGTCATACATCAAAACTAAGCTCGGTTTGTGTATGCTATTAACAGGATGAATTGAGCTTTCTGTCTTGTTTCGTACATGTTTTTCTTGGCATTTTTTATTCGAGACTATATGAAATGTAGTAGTTGTTCAATGTTGATCCTTTGCAGTTAAATGCACTGAAGTTCTAAAATAGCAACTGAGCTGTGCTTTGATCCAGTATTGCTTTTGGAAAGAAGCGAGTGAAAATGTTAAGGACAACTTTAAAGCTGCAGTGGGGTGTGGGGCTTTTTGAATTTGTTTTTCAGTAACACTGATTTGTTTAGTTTTATATAAAACCCATACGCAAAGAGGTTCTCACATATATTGGGGTTTTTTGTGAAGTCTTACTAGATCTGGTGCATAACAACACATTCCAGGTAGGAGTATGCTTGCTACATACTATGCCATCCTTCTTTTTCAGAACTGTAAGGACAGAGATTGCATTAGGTTTCATCCCTTACGGTCCAAAGGTACTAAAATCATGTTATTGTAGACATTTGTATATACCTGCCAAAATGCTACTTGAAATAGCCTAACCATATTCTACAGTTTCTTGCTGCCTGGGGCAGTGGTTGGAATTGTAAATAAAATGTATTCAGTAGGTTATGAAATCTCTGAGAGTAGGAGTGTGGTTGCAAAAATTGGATGGTTTTACATAGGCTATTTCAGGTTTGTGGTTTTGGGTGGGATTCCTGAAAAGAAGGCTGAGTGAACCAATTTCTAATCCCTATTTGATAGGAGAGTCGACTGTTTGCTCCCAATAATTTTATTCCCCTTCCAAGGCACCAACATTATTGTAGCTTTGAATTTTGGCTCTGGAAGGGGGAACATCTCTGCTGCTGTGTGTGAATCTGCTGCCTTGGATGGTAAACTGCAGCCATGTTTTGGTGGGGTTGGTTAAAGTGGCTCTTGAAGCAGTGATGGCTGCTTTAGGTAATCTGAGGGGGTGAGGACTAGGAAGCAGGGCTCCACTGCAGAGGAAACAATGCTGCTGCACTTGAAGGGAAGAGGAGTAAACAGACCAATGCCAAGGCTCTGTGTAAAGGAAGCTGGAATCCAAAAGCATTAATACAGATGCATATGACATAATATAAGGAAAAAACTGTTTTGGGTGTGTTCCTGTCTTGGTTGAATAAAAGCTTACTTCCTCACTCCCATCTCTGGGTGTGGGAAGGCAAACCCTTAAGTTTTGAGGGAAAGGGGAGAAAGAATTGTTTCCTTTCTGGATGGAATATAAATGATGCCAAATAATTAGATAGTTTATCTAGGAAAAAGCTTTTAGATAACTAAGGCCAGCAGTGATTATGTGACAGAGCTCCTTGAGACTGGGGAAGTCTGCATTCAGATTTTAAAATAAGTGCTTTTGTAGCCTAAGTGAGGGCTGCAGATGTTGCTGTAAAGTATCCGTGCTGTTCTTCCCCTGTACCTTTGGCCTGGCAACAGAATGGGTTGTTTTTCCTTACGGGTGGAAGACACAGCGATCATGCTGCCTGTTGTCAGGTGCCTTTACTCCACCTCCAGTAGATGACACTTGAGACCTCTTGAAGAATTTCAGAAAATTCTGAGGACTAGAAATGTCATGTAATTACATAAGATGGCGCTTTTTGCAAGATTGTTGTAGGATTGTTTAACTTTCTCTCCCTGGGGAGAGAATATAAATAAGCTTTTTCTATTCTGCCATTGATGTTAGTTGGCTGATTAGTTAGTACGAGTGTTGCTAACTAGCAAGTCTCACTTGAGTTTCTGGTCTGGTGAAAAAGCATGCTAGATGGTTGAATCTACAAGGGAGCTTTAGCTCTGATCTTATTTCCATTTTTTAAAAGTGAATTTCAGAGATGTTGCCATTTTCTGGGCTTTCATTCACATCATAGGACAGTCTGGCGGCATGTGAACTCAATTTATTTAAAAAAAAAAACTAAATCAGAAGATTCCAGCTATATTTTTATCTAATAAGGCTCATTTGCTAATTAGCATTCAGCCTGACTGCCTTGAGACTCCTGCTGAGGATGCTCTTCAGGAAGACAGAGAGACAAGAGGGCTGAAAGAGGAACCTGTGCCAACTGCTTGGTAGGAAGTGATGGCCACTGGTGTCTATACCAGGGAGCCCAAAACTGAACACAGTACTCCAGGTGGGGCCTGACCAGGGCAGAGTAGAGGGCGGGAGGATCACCTCCTTCGACCTGGCCACGCTCCTTTTGATGCACTCCAGGTTCCTATTGGCTTTCTTTTGCTAATGGAGAAATAAGCAGATAGTTCTGTTTCCTCTCTGGGTGGTGGGGTTATAATTATTCCCCTCTCCCCATTTGTTTCCATTTGTGAACTTTTGATGGTCAGTTAGGCATGTAGAAGCACACAGGAATGTGGATATGGTATGTCTTTCATGTACTTGAGGGGTTTCAGGCTTTCCAAATGTTTGCTGAGTAAAGGCCAGCGGTTGTAGTCATCTTTAACATCAGGAAATCGATGCTAACAGCAAAAAGAAACCAGTGAAATCTTTACAGTCTGGTTAGTAATAAAGATGTGACCAGCTTTTCTTGGTGCTTCTGTACAAATGCTGTGAAATCAATGCAGTTTTAATCAAATCTGACCTGATTTAATATAACAAATTTAATGCTGAAGAGTGTCTCTCATCTGCTGTCAAAGGCATTGTAGCTGAAAATGAACCCTGTATTTCTTCCTATGCTGCAGACATTACTGTTCTCCGATCACATTTTAAATACCTTAATGTAGCTCTCTATGGGCTACTTCTATTTAAATAAATAATAGTAAATATATATACGCAGACACACACACACACACTTTGGAACTTGAAGAAGCTATCCAGGTCACTTTATCTGGTCTTCACTGATGTTAACTAGCCCTTTTAATCATTGAAATGAAGCCTGTCTTATTAAAAAGTACACAAACAAACACCTGAAAAAACCCAACCTCAGCATATGCTTTTTACTTCAATACTTTCAGTAGCCCTGAACTTCAGCAGTGGCTGCTTGAAATAATTCATTTTTAAAGAAATGTTTCAACTTGAAACTTTATAGAATATGCTTTAAATGACTCAGAATCATAGCTAGGTATGCTTCAGGGGAAAAAAAAAGTAAAATACCCAGAAATATGGTAATTTTTTGTCCAGTCCTTCAGAATTGTTTTAAGAAGCAGAAAATGCACAGCTCATGGTTGTGATGGGAAGAGAGGAAGCCCTCACATGCAAGATGGGTACACGTCTCTCATTCTTTTTGCAGAGGGCTAGATGCAAGACGATGCTTCTTTTCCAGTGATTAGGAAGTTAGCTAATAGATTTTAAAAAAAATTTTTAAACTTAATGTGTGTAGTACATAAAGTACAGTGTCCTGATAGAGGTTGTAGTGCTGTACTTCTAATTGAGGGAATGAAGGATGCTGTGGAACACAACTCTGGTGGCAACAGTAGCAAGCTACGTCCAATTAGTTATAGGCCTGTTGATCATTTCAGTTCCTGAGTTATCTCTGCAGCAATTTAGGCCTGTAATTCAAATGAAGCATTATTAGAGATGAGTGGGAGAGCAGGGGGGCACTTTTGTGGAAACTTGGGGGGAAAGATGATCTTTTGGAGGGATGGTCATGCCAACTTTGGTCTCTATTTTATGGCAGGGATGAATTTAGATCATACTATAAAGAGTAGATAATGTGAAGCAACTGCTGTGAGGAGGAAGGAGGTTGTGGATTTTGAGTTTAGTTTTGGAAGGAATGCTCTTGGGAGAGCAGAGGGCTTATTGATGTACGCTGTAACACAGCTCAGTGCAGGAGAGATTTTTGTTGAAGTCTGGATCTTGCCTGAAACCATTTTCCACAGTATTCTGATTGATATTTCCTCATCCCCCCCCATCCTCCCCAGGACTATTTCGCTCCAGCGTAACTGGGTGCTGGTGTGGATAGTACTGTTCTACCGGTATGATACTCGATTTAGAACTCTTGTCCTTGTTTCTCTCTGACCAGGCTGTGTGGCTTAAGTGCTTTACTGTTGAGAAGTTTTGTTCAGAAGCAGAGTAGATTGGGGCTGCCTGCATATAGCTATTCTTTTCAGAGAGAGCTAGGAGTTTATTTTTCAATTTTATTCGAACTTAGGTTTATTTTTTTTTTTAAACTTCCTAACTTTCCCTTCTCCCAGTTCCTGTCATCCCAACCCCAAGTTTACCTTGTGATGAGTATTGATGTTTGAGGCACCTTATGGTGCAACATAACTATTGAGTCTGATGGCTTCTTCCTTCTCATTCTGTATCTTTTAGGCTGCTTCACTTAGGCCTTCATTTTTGTGATGTTGTCTTGCTTTTGCTTTTGAGAAGAGAGTTCCCAATAACACGATGGAGATTCAAGTACAAAAACTTGCAGTTTTTCTCATTATAGTAGGTTTGAGCAATAACTGATGTTTTTGAAACTGTAAAAGTAGTCATGTGTCATCGTCCCCACCCTTTACAAGAATGTGCTATACAGTGACCTATTTTAGCCACAGCATTTGGAAGCAGCTAGGAAGTATCCAGACTTGCATCTTCCTTTTCAAAATTATTAAAATCCATGCAAATTCCTTGGCAGTCACTGCCTTAGCCAGGACTCTGTTTTGCAGTTCTTTACCTCATCCAGCTGCTTTTTTTCATACAGATAACAGTAGATTTTGTTGACATGGCTCTTCTTCCATTGACCAATCTGATGTGGCAAACTGTCTTTTTCTAGTCCTCCTTCCATCACTTTAAAGTTAGTAGGCCCATAATGTCACAACATAAAGTTACCACTGGAAAATAACTAGAGCTGCTGTCTCCGAAGTGGCTGGTTCCTTTGAGAGGTTTCCCTTTGGAACATGGCAAGGAGGATGATTAGTGTCACAGATGTTACTGGCTAAAACACTGTACAGGAAACCACTTTTTTTAATGTGGCACTGCAGTCAGTATTAGACTTGTTTATTTCAAGGTTTGTCTTTTTATAAATTTTTTTTTCTTCTAGCTTTTCAGTGATTGCAGATCTTCAAAACTTGTAAAATTTAAATTAGTATTTTCATTTCAGTATTATGTGCTCCACAGCTTCTTTTCCAAAACCAGGTTATGGTCACTTTTAGGAAAATGAGACTGGAGTGCCTTTTATTGCAACACCCCACCCCCCCAAAAAAATTTGTTGGTTTTTATGCTTAATGAAAAACAGAACAAAGTGAATGGTAAAAACAATTAAACTGCATTCTATATGTGGTCAGCCTCTTTTCAACTTTTGTCTGTAGAGGGGTTGGTTTCTTTTATGGCTCTTTTTTTTTTTTTCTTTTTCTTCCCCCTTTACAGAATCTGGAATTCCCTTTTTCATACTGTTTCTTAAAATAGTGGGGCAACCTTTTGAAGAGGCTTGGATGGGAACAGTTGGTTGATGTAGAGGGTGTCAATTACGTAAAAGAGAGTATAGAAATCATTCACCATCATTTTTTTTAGTGCTTGAAGATGCATACTGGCCTCACTGGCATTTATAGAGTGTTGTTCTGGTTTAATTAGGAAAAACTCCAATCCAACAATAGCAGCTGTTCCTCCAGGCTGAAGTTCAGGCTTTAACCTGGCGTGATGAGGCTGTGCTGCTGCTGCTGAAAGAACTAACAGTGCTCGCCCCAAGTTGGATCAGTGTGCAAATCCAGCCAGGGCGTTTGCTGGGGGCTGCGAGGAAGGTTTGTCTTCAGTGCATTTGCAGCACAGCAAAAGAAAAATCTTGGGTCAGCACAAAGGAGGGGGTGGCACAGAGGCTGGGATTTATTTTTTCTTTTGGTGGTAATACTAGTTGATTGATTTGATAGTGATTAGGCATTTGTTTCAGAAAGTTGTCAGAATGATCCTCAGTCACAGAATCACAGAATCGTAGGGGTTGGAAGGGACCTCGAGAGATCATCGGGTCCAACCCCCCTGCCCCTGTGACTGCAGTCACATTGAAGTACTGCTTGCTTTTGGCTAAAAATCTTCTGTATTATAATTATTGACTCTATTGTGGTGGTTGTAATGAAGGATCTTTTTCTTTGAGGGTATTTTTCCTTGAATGCATTTGAGACTTCTATAGATAGAAGAGCAGCTTACCCTATGGATACCTTCATACTAAAAATACTAAAAGAGCCTGTGCACAAGTCAGTCATGTAGGATAAGATTCGAAAATATTCATAGGCCAATGTATAAAAATGGTAATTTATGGATTCTGTATGTATGTGTCTGGAATTTTGGAGAGCTCTGGGGAAGAGCACAACTTGTAGTACGGCTCAGCTGAAGTCATGCATCAGATGGGCTGGCCCTAATGAACGCATGACGCTACGCTCTGGCAACACGCTTTTGAGTTGGCGCTTTCTTGAAGCGCTGGTTGTTGCAGCAGCTGCCCAAGAGTGGTGTAGGATGAAGGCAAGGCTTTGTTCCTCCTTTTGAAAAGAACAACTTGAAGTTTCATAACTTGCACGTCGTTTAGTGTATGCATACAGTCTTGCTTTATATCAGATGTTTAGGATGTGTGTTTCAAATGAAAGGGTATGTATCACAGAATCACGGAATCGCGGGGGTTGGAAGGGACCTCGAGAGATCATCAGGTCCAACCCCCCTGCCAAAGCAGCTCCCTAGCTCATATTGCACAGACAGGCGTCCAGACGGGTCTTGAATATCTCCAGAGAAGGAGACTCCACCCCCTCCCTGGGCAGCCTGTCCCAGGGCTCTGTCACCCTCACTGGGAAAAAGTTCTTCTGCATGTTGGTGCCGAACTTCCTGTGCTCCAATTTGCAGCCATTGCCCCTAGTCCTGTCCCCGCAGACCACTGAAAAGGGGCTGGTCAATTCCCCCTGCATCCCATGCCTAAGATATTTATAGACATTAATTCGGTCCCCCCTAAGTCTTCTTTTCTCTAGACTCAACAGTCCCAGCTCACTCAGCCTGTCCTCATAGGGGAGATGCTCCAGGCCCTTAATCATCTTTGTAGCCCTTCTCTGGACTCTCTCCAGGAGGTCCCTGTCTTTTTTATACCAGGGAGCCCAGAACTGGACACAATATTGCAGGTGGGGCCTGACCAAGGCAGAGTAGAGGGGGAGGACCACCTCCTTTGACCTGCTGGACACACTCTTCCTGATGCATCCATGTAGGGTATGGAAGTCTTGCTTGTATTTATTTTCAAATGACTTCCCAAGTTTTTATTAAATTGAGAGCTTTCACATGTGCTGAGTTGTAAGTACATAACTACATGCTAATCAGATGTGTTCTGTTTGGACTTTCACGCATCACTGAAGCTTTGGGGGTTTTTTAGTAGAATGATTACTTCAGTATGAACAAGTCTGATACACAGATTTCAATGACAAACTTGAAAGGGAATCTGACAATTACTTTAAAATGCATGGCAAAACTGGGAGCCTTGGAGTAGCATAAATATTGAAATATGAGATAAGGTGAGATTTTGTGATATTTTGCATAAAGAAGGCTAATTTAAAGGAATACTATTGCACTGTAACAGAGGAGAAATTTCAAGGGTGTGGGGTTTTTTATGTCTTGGAGGCATATACTGCTAACAAAAATGTGGGATATATATGAAGTTGCTAATTTAAAACAAACTGACTATTGACAAGTATTTATTGACCATTTTTCTGCCGCATAAGTTCCAGGCATGACAGAAACCAATAGCTGACCACTCAGCAGATATTGAAAGAGAAAAGAGGATGATGGATTTTTCACTAGCTTACCAAGTCAGCAGTTTGGTTTGGGTTTTTTTTTTTGTTGTCTGTGTTTTGGTTTTGGGGTGGTTTGGTTTTTTTCAATGTTTGATGGAATGACTTAACTTACATGAGACAATATTTTAGGAATTATGTTTTGTGCTTCTTTTGTCTAAACTCCATGTGTTTCATCCTCACCTTCAGTAAAGGACAAACCTGTGCCTTACCTAAGTCTGCATCCTTGGCTCAGGGCTGTCCCCACCCTAGCTGGCAGGAATTCCAGGAGGAGTCATAGAATCATAGAATGGTCTGGGTTGGAAGGGACCCCAAGGATCATAGAGCTCCAACCCCCCTGCCACAGGCAGGGCCACCAACCTCCAGGCCTGGATCTACACAAGGTTGCCCAGGGCCCCATCCAACCTGGCCTTGAACACTTCCAGGGACGGGGCATCCACTACTTCTCTGGGCAGCCTGTTCCAGCACCTCACCACTCTTTCTGTAAAAAACTTCTCCCTAATATCTCATCTAAACCTTCCAGGACAGGAGTCCTGGTCCACCTCCTGTGTCTGTCCTTCATGCTGGTCTGCAAAACATGGCAAGCTCACTGAACAGGTCTTAGGATATCACCTTATCAGGCCTATCCGTTTTCCTTTCTGCTTTGTAAGGATATGCTGCTGTTGCCCAGGAAAGCGGCTCAGTTTTCCTCTAAGTAATTATTAGAAAACTAAATAGTGGTAGCAGCAATTGGGAAGCAATGGCTTAGCACTTAAGCAAAAGAGATCTTCTCAGTCTTGAACACACAAGCTTATTCAAACCTACCTCAGCCTTTGTTAGAAGGAAAATACCAATCTTTGACTACAGTGGCAGCGGTCTTATGGAAACAAAAGCATGCAACCGCCCCCAAGTAATTGAGATATCAATTTTCTGCATTTTGCCAAGGTTGCTTAGAAGTGGCAGGGGTGAATCCAGCAGAGCACAGCGCTGATCCTTTAGCTTCTTGTGTAACCCCGCACCAAATATTTAAAAGCAGAATTATCCTAACTTGCAAATGGAGTTGCCCTGACTTTTCATTCCTTATTGCCCCAGGATAATATCATCAGGGCAAATTTACAGACTTCTGTCAAGCTATCTATAGCTTTTTCTTGCCACTTATGCTCACTTAAATGTCTTGTTTTAACACCGTTTCCTTTGTGCTGCCTTCAATAACAAGTAAGGAGAGAAGGTATCGAGAGACAAGGTATAAAGTGTTCAAGGAAATTTTGACTATTACTAGAATCTTCTAAGTTTATTCCTCTAACAGATTTTTGTGGACTAGTTTAATAGCAGAATATTCTACCTGGTGTATTTTGAGAGCACTTAACACTTCCTTCCAGTAGGGTTTATTGTGTTAATGTGTACATTTTCAAGGGAAGAGGTAGGGTTTTTTTAAACTTTATAGTATATAGATTTATTAGTTTCATTTTAAATAAAAATAATTTTCCTTTTTTGTTCTTCTGAAATTTTCTGTTATATTTATGCCTGTGTATCACTTGGGTGAGTTTGAGTAGTATCCTGCCTAATGTACTGTACCTTCCTCTCCTTTTGCTCAAGTTGATCTGTAATACTGCTGGTTCTTACGTAGTAAGCAGATAGTACAAGCTGCTTCGTCTTTGAGGTGTGGACACTGTATCTGAACCAAGTATTTTAGTCTTAAAGATTAAGTAAACCCACTCATCCTTTTGTTATTTTCTCATCAACATGTAGATAGCTGTGTGGGTTTTATTTCTGTCCAAGTAATGAAAGATCCTACTGAGACTAATTAATCTGTGATCTGTTGATTAACGTAGCTTTCATTCTTGAGTCAGCAAATGTTAGAAATTCTGTACTGGAAATGCTGTACAATGAGTTGTCAGTAGTGATGTAGAGATGACAAATTTCATGTTCCTATCATCTTTTTGTCTTTTTAAAAATCACATAATTGGGTCATTTAATCAATTATATTTGTTACTGTGTATGTCTTCAGGGAATAAGTCCAGCTCTGCAGCTTTCTCTGGTTGGATAATTCTTTCAGAGCAAGCAGCGGTGGTGTCACATGTATACTTTAGTAGCCTTAAAGAGGGGAAACCACCTTTAGCATCTTTCACAACTGTTTTGTTCCTCTTTCTTTCATTTTGAAACCATATGGGGTTTTATGTCTTCTCTTGTGAAGTTTTTTATCTTGGCTTTGTCGCAGCCTGTGAAAATTCAAGGTACGTGCTGGTTATAGGGTTTAAACACAGAAGATTTCTTGTCCTGGAGCTGTGCAGCTTCTGTCATTTCCACCTGAATCCCTTAACCCAGTTATTTCATGGGTAGCTTGTGCATTCATATTTTCCATGTAGGTCAGTTTTGACAACTTCTTGTTACTTGTTATGCCTCTGAAACTATTGCAGTATGACTACAGTTTGGTCAGACAGCAGAGTTTCTTTTAACTACTATAGAAACCAAAGTGAGATAAGCTTTGGCAAGCTTGGGCTGCAGCTGCTAATTGCATACCTGTAATTCCATGAAAGATTGGATGCTGAAGCCCAGGTGGTCACATTTCAGCTGTTGGTACTGGGTATGGGTGGACTAATGCTGTGGAGTGTTTTGTTGGGTGGGTTTTTTTCATCTGCAGTCATGCCTAAGAACTGAAAATGAAGAGTAACTTGTGATTTCAGTTCCTTGGTTTTACTAGACTAGAAGTGCATGATGAATTCTAGGGCAAGTGGTGGGTTGGGCATAGGGGGACCACTTCTTCAGGCAGCAGTAAAAATCTCACCTGTGAAGTTCAACTGCTATTTCATGGCCCTCTGATTCAGTCAGTTGTAGAAAGCTAGAACTGCTTCTGCTTTGAGGGGAAATTATATTTATGCTAGCTAGAATTTTTTTACAATATTCTTCTGAAGTACCTCCCTGCTTTTAAAAGCTTTTTGGGATTATTTAAATGGCATCTGTGACAAGAATGATAAGCCAAGAGACTGTCTTCATTTATTGCACTTAGAATTTAAATTGTGCTCTAAAAAAGTTGATTAAATTGTCTTATTGTACCCTGTATGCTGAGATTTTGTTGCTGTTGATGCAGCTGCTGCTAGGGAAAAGTGAATTTATCACTGGTAGATTTCCCTGTTACTTTGTTTTGCTGGGATCAGCTTTGTGGTTCTAACAGATGTTACTTCTATAATTTATGCTTCCAACTCAAGTTGTGAAATGGTGGAGCTTTTGCTGCTTTTTTTAATAAAGGTTAGTAAAATACAAAGTGGAACTTTTTGCAAGATTTCATATGACACTATGCTGTGTGGAACGTGTAGGGAGGTGGGAGCAGCCGTGTAGTGTGGTGCTGCTCCCACCCCTTGTCCCGGGTGAGACCCTCCTCCTGATGCATTTAATTTGGCTGTTTGGGTATGTTTATCAAGATGCCAGTTGTGTGTTCTGTAGTGCTGAAGACAGGAACCAGCCTTTATGAAAGCTTCTAAAATCAGACTTAAAATTAAAAGCATCTTGTAGTCTCCATTTTTGTGGTCATCTATAATAACATGGCAGAGCATCGATCCCTCTCAGCGAGGGGATGGTTCCATCATACCGTTTGGGTGTAGTTCAGGCTCTCTGGTTATTTGTGGAGTTTCTCTTCTGTATAAAAGCAAAAAAAAAAAACCTGCCTGTGACAGTGCTGTCAAAGCCATTGCCCATTTGCATAAAGCTGCAGGTGCTGTCGTGCATATAAACTGTGAATTGGACAAGGATGAAAGAAGATGAAATGCATTATTTTTTATGTCTTCTGACAAGCTTTTTACCCTCTGAGTCACCAGCATCAGACTGATGGGATATTATTTTAAGCAAAAAACTGTCACAGTAACAAAAACTTAGAAAATTGAAAACATTCCATAGGGAAAAAAAACCCTGGCTTGCCTGCTAAAAATAAATATGCTTTGATGTAAACATTCTGTGTGTGGAAGTTGTGAAATACAGCATCTTTCTGTTGAATTTTATCCCTCTTATAATAACTCTTAGGGGCTATGAACTGCATCAAAAATCTCTGGCCTCTCATGTCAGATAAATGTATTGTTGGATATCTTCATGCCTATAAAGCAGTAAAACATCTGCAGCTTGTTTATTTGTGTAAAGTAATTCTAAATACGGACTTGTACTTGGAATGCAGTGGAAGCTCTGAAAGAAATTGTGCAATTTGGAGAAAACTTGCTTACCCTGGGACATTTGGTGTTGGTGGCTTGGACCCAATAAGCTACAAGCCCCAGTGGGATTAGTTACCATTTCTCACCCCCTAGAGCTGTTTGCAAGTTCAGAAGGTGCATTAATTGCTGTTCCTACCTATTGCCTCTTGTAATTGATACAGAGATGGAGACTGGGTCATCATATTGGTGACAACACACAAAGTATACTTCTTTGAGCCATTTAACAAGGCTCAGTTTATAGTGCTTCGATCACTAAAAGCACTTTCCTTGCAGGTGGGTGGTTCCTTGGCAGTCTGGTCATCCCACCTGGAGCTTGGGAAAGCAACTTGAAATTCCTAAGTACAGATAGCATGTGTGGTCACATTCCCAGTGGTGCAGCTGACTGTCGTGGGGCATGAACCTGAAATGCTGTCAGACTGGTAGATTGCCAAGTAACTGTTAGTGGAGAATAGGAAAAACTTCTGGTGATTTCTGCAAGGGTAATTTATTTGTTAGCAAACAGGTAGAAAATAAACCATGCAGAGAGCTGACAGAGAATGTTCAAATGATATTTGTTAGTGATATTGATCACTTGATACATTTCATGAACTCTCTCACAGGGTTATAAACTTAAGAATGCAAGTCATGGTTTTGAGTGCAGGGCTTTGATTTTTAAATAAGAACAGCCTAAAGATACTAGGAGATTGCAGCAGAAAGCTGATCCTGGATTTTCAGAGTGCTGTGGTAGAGGTGGTAGTGATGAGTGTTCAGAGAGATGTAATAATGTGAATGAGAAAGTATCAGTCTCTGATAGGAGCTGGGTATAAACCTGGAAGCAGCGTTGGACCTGTCTGCTCCTCCGTTTCTGTTGTAGGCAGCTGAGTAAGAATGGCAGAGGCTGAAAGCTTGGAGGAGGTTGGAAAGATGCCACATTCTCAACATGCCACAACAACGAATGGTGGAAGGAGCAGCAGCATTAAGATTTAAGGATAACAATTTGCTTCTGTTATCATAGGAAGGAGATGCTTGCAGTTTGAGTTTCTTTGTAGTAATGAAGTCGTAACAAGAGCTGATGGATAGAATTTGAACTGTTAAAAAAACCCCATGTATTGACATGTATTGAACACTTGGAACTTATCTATAGGTAGATTCTCTTAACTGGTTATCACACATTGGGATTTCTGGTTTTTGTACAGCAAATGGTTTGGAAATGAAGGTGAAAGATTTTTTGAGCTTTGAGAACAACTTAAGTTACTTATTTTTCATCTCTTTAGCACTGCTTTCCCTCACTCTCATGGACAGCACTTTCTTTTTCCAGTGATTTTTAATTGTTCTCCATAGTTGCCTGCCTTAATATTATTCTGGAGACTATTTACCATTGTTTGCAAACCATTCCAGTGTTTACTGACTGCCCCAAAAATGTGTTTGGAGGTAAAAGAAAAAGATGAGTGTTGGGGTGGGATTTCTTCTCTCTCTCCTCATGTTACAGCTACTCTCATCTGTGTAGAGAAAAGGGGAAGTGACTTTATCTGTTTTTCCTCACAGAAGAAGGAATTTTGTTGTCCAAGGTCAATGATGCACCACGGGTTATTTGTATAAAGTTGCTAATTGTCAGCAGGTAATTGTTATCCCAAATGTACAAGAATCTCCAATATTTGTGTAGCCATTTAGACTTGAGAAGTGTTAGAAGTGGCTGGTCCTCTGGGAGCTGACAAAAGAGTCTGTCCCTTGCAAGACTGGCAGGAGTATGTCAGTAAAAATACATGCTCATTTCTGCCAACAAGAGTGGCCAATTCCATGTATTTGAATGTGATTATAAACTAAAATAACTTGAGAAAACATTGACATCTTTAAGGCTAATGTGCTGTTAAACATGAGACACAAAGTAATGAAGAAACAGCTGTGTACTTGTTCAGAAGAAATTGAAATGTATATGAAATACTTACTGGGAGAATTAGTGGAGGGTGAAAGCAGTAGCTGTACACAAAAAATAAGTAACTCTTGGATTTAGGATTACCCTGCAAAGTCAAAGTCTTTTACTTTTTGTAACAAAACATTTCATGATGAAAGCAGAAGACAGGATTATTTCTAAAAATCTCTCACTCTAAATTAGGTAGCTGGATCTAACTGCATTGTGATACACTGAGAAGTTGTTACTGGTAAAATGCTTCTATTATCTTGCATCTTTGTGCCATTTCATGTAACAGTGATATCTCATCAGAAATGCTTACTGAGAGTTTAAGATGCATTTTATTTGGGATGTGACTTTTATTATTTTTTTTAATTTTAAGGCAAAGTCAGTTCCACTTCTATTCCCTGTTCTCTTGTCTATTATCATAGTCAGAGCCCATTACGTGCTTGGAAGCTGCATTATGAACCTTTCCCGTAGGGAATCCTTTCAGGTTATGTTTGGTTGAACGAGGTTCTGCATGGGAAGAACAGAGGGTTTTGTTTGCTAGTATGTCTTGTGGGGGTTTCTTTCATAGGGTTTGTTTGGGCTTTTTTCCTTGCTGTATTTCTAGCCAAGATCAGAATACTTTAGTGTGTCCAAAAAGGTTGCTAGAATTATTCAAATACTCTTGCTTTCTCTAATTCTGCTTCCCTGGTAGTCCTCAGAGAAAATCCTGTTTGATTACAGTGGAAGCAGCGTGACAATAGGGAATGTTCCAGTCACAGGTTTTACCTACAGTTTCTGTGAATTGTTTTATTGTATATTACAGCCTTTTACTACCATCGTAGATGTTGGCGGTTACATAGTCTAAGGCACAACTGCATCCAGGGTTCGTGTACTGATGCAAACACTTACATGCAATACCTCAATTACTGGCAGCAGTTAAGCAGTTTAAACTGTTATAATCTGCACTGGCTGATTAAAGGTAGCATGTGTCTGGGTTTCTAGGAGGCTGGGAACCTTTGGAAACAAGGTGGTACATAAATATCCTTAGCATACTTGGCTTTTCATTGATTTCTGCTCATAACTGCCTTCCCATCCTTGCTGCTGTAAGAGATGGGGGGAACAAACCTCAAAACCTAGGGAAGCCTAATGCTTCAGCAATTTAGGAACCTTACTGTGGAGTGCAACAGCTGCAGGAGCCATCTAGGAAGAGCTGCTGGTTTTCCATTGCATTTGTTCAAAGCTGAAAAACTTATGTTCAATATCAATGGCAACTTGACAAGCACTGTGATTTTTGGGAGAAATGGTTATTCTGAGTGTTTTCTGTTTTCAATTCTGTAGCATGTTAAGACCAGCAATGATCCTAATAGAAAAGAGGAGAGGAGACAACCCTTTTTCATCTCTTGAAGTAGAATCTGATACGCAGGCCTTCCTTCAGTAGTGCAATAGAGAGCCTTTTGCAAGATCATGGCCAGCTAAAAAAAGCAGTGTTTGCTGAAAGGACGTGAATCCTATGTTGCAAAATCAAAGCCCTCCTCTTGAGGGGTTCAGTAGGGTGGATAAACTCCTCAGTTTAACTGTAATGATGCATGCATCTTCAGCAGAGTTGTGAGAGGGAGAAGTTTAGGCATCAAACTGGCTGCAGCTGTGAGTTTGGAAAGCCATGGTTTTCAGAAGCTTCGTTCTGTCGCACACTTGGTAGGGAATCACAGAATCACAGACTCGTAGGGGTTGGAAGGGACCTCCAGAGATCATCGGGTCCAACCCCCCTGCCAAAGCAGCTCCCCAGCTCATATTACATAGATAGGCATCCAGACGAGACTTCAATATCTCCAGAGAAGGAGACTCCACCACCTCCCTGGGCAGCCTGTGCCTGGGCTCTGTCACCCTCACTGTGAAAAAGTTCTTCTGCATGTTGGTGCCGAACTTCGTGTGCTCCAACTTGCAGCCATTGCCCCTTGTCCTGTCCCCACAGACCACTGAAAAGGGGCTGGCCAATTCCCCCTGCATCCCCTGCCTAAGATATTTATAAACATTAATTAGGGCCCCCCTAAGCCTTCTTTTCTCTAGACTGAACAGTCCCAGCTCTCTCAGCCTGTTCTTATAGGGGAGATGCTCCAGGCCCTTAATCATCTTCGTAGCCCTTCTCTGGACTCTCTCCAGGAGATCCCTGTCTTTTTTATACCAGGGAGCCCAGAACTGGACACAGTACTCCAGGTGGGGCCTGACCAGGGCAGAGTAGAGGGGGAGGATCATCTCCTTTGACCTGCTGGACACACTCTTCCGGATGCATCCCAGGATCCCATTGGCTCTCTTAGCCACCAGTGCACACTGCTGGCTCATAGCCAACCTGTCATCAACCAGGACCCCCAGGTCCTTCTCCACAGAGCTCTTCTCCAGCAGGTCTTCTCCCAGCCTGTACTGATACAGTGGGTTATTGCTCCCCAGGTGCAAGACTTTACACTTGCTCTTGTTGAATTTCATTAGGTTTCTCCTTGCCCAGCTCTCCAGCCTGTCCAGGTCTCGCTGGATGGCAGCGCTGTGTTCCTGCGTGTCAGCCACCCCTCCCAGCTTTGTATCACCAGCGTACTTGCTGAGGGTGAAAGCCCCTGTGCTGCCTCTGGCCCTGCCCAAAAGATGTTGCAAGTATGGAGTAGAAGATGTGGGCCTCTTAAAACCAGGCACTTTTAGGCACTGCACTGCCCACGTCGCTGTGCAATGTCAAATGCATCTGACCAGAGCAGAACGCAACATCTGCACTGGGAGTGACAAAACGTTTGTCAGCAAACCTGTCGCCCCTGGCTTGCATACAGCTGTTGTCTTGGGGTTAGTGTTCCCAGCCTGCTCTGTAGAGATCACGACGTGAGTATCTCCTTGTTCTGCTGCTGCCACAGCCCATCTTCCTGGCTGTAGCCAGAGCCTGCCCGCGGTAGGGGTTCGCTCATCTGTGGGGCAGGGTGCGGTTTGGAGAGGGAGCGCAGCTAGCAGCGCAGCCGGCCTGCAGGAGCTCTGGTTGCAACATGTCATCAGCTGCTAATCCGTTTACACTATGGCTAATCAGATCGGGTGCTGCAGAGGCTGACTGACACCGCGGTAATCGAGCTGGCTGATGTGTGTAAGCTGGCTTGTGTATGAAATCGAGCTGGCTATTACAGTGGAGACCAGGTCTTGTCTACAGAGGCTCGTAACTACTTTCTATTCTGTTACTCGTTTGTTTGCGTTAACCAGGGACATGTATCTCAAGGCAAGTTGTGAGGCTTTCTGAGTTCTGGCTTTAACCCAACCAGTGCTTGCTTGGGGATGGGAAGGATTAGCAGGTTAGAGGGTTGGGTTTTTTTCCCCTTTCCGAAGCGTGGGGGCGGTGCAACTCATTCTCCTCCCTCAGTGAAAGTATGTCGCCAGTAGTTTGCACTCAGGGTCGTTAGCTTGAGAGGAAATTTCTCTCTGACTCTTTCTGTTTAGGCCGGAGTGCCAACAGCACTGCCATATGAAAACCTAAACTGGAAGCACTGCTTTTCTGTGGGTTTTTTTTTCCTGCTTTCATCTCATGCTAGTGTGAATTGCTGTGTTGGGGTAGTTTCTTTGCAATAGAGAACTCTAAAATATTTCCATTTTTTAATTCTGTAATAAGTAGTTGATCTGAAATTCTTGCTCCTGTAAATAGGGGTAATTTTTGCTGTGGGTATTGTGACTGTAGTTGCTTAGATTGGAGGCACTACTGTCATAACAGACTTTTTAACAAGGCTGACTTATTGTTGCTCATGACCAAATGATCAAAAAACCCTAACCAACCAAAATGCAGCCCCCCTTCCTTGTCCTAACAAAAAAAATTCCCAGGCAACCCACATAGTTCTGGACCTTCATTTTAGCTGTTCTGGCTTTAGGAGTTAGAGCAAGGTAATCTAAATCTCTTTGCTTCTTGTTGTTATTTTTCTTTTTCCCCCCCTATATGACAATAAGACCTTCCAAAAAATACTTGAAATAGCCTGCATTGGCATCATGATAGGAAGTAATGCCAGGAAGACAGCTTGTTTATAATCTTTAATGTGGGGCAATACCATCTTTGTGTGTTGTAATAGGAATGATGGAGAAGTGCTAAATGTATTCAGTACTTAACTTGATCAGAAAAATGAATGTCTACAGAACCCAACAGTGGCAGTTGGATTTGCAAAGTTTTCCTTGAAATTGGAAAAGGTGAAAAGATTCTTAAAGCCATAGAGTGCAGTGTGTGGTTTTGGGTGTTACATTTCAGGAGTATTTGAAATGTAGATCTACATGTTTATACTCAGTGTGATAATCCTGGTTTTACTGAAACTGTTCTGTTTTCTTCTAGGCGAATCTGGACTGGGAAAATCAACATTAATCAACTCATTATTCTTAACAGAATTGTATTCCCCAGAATATCCAGGTCCTTCACACAGAATTAAAAAGACTGTACAGGTATGTCTGCGTGAAAAAACTGCATCTTGAACCTAACTTGCAATTTAGTAACATAAGAGAATACAGTTGCCACATAAGCACCTGTATTCCAAGTAAGTTTAGCTAGGGTGTGAGCCACTAGAAACCACATTCAGCCTGTCCTTAAGTGTACCCTTGATACACAAAAATTACAGGTTATGAAGCTTGTAGCACGTTGAAGCATGGGAGCCCCGAGGTGAAGAGCTTTGTGTGCTGTGTGTGCTTTAGAAACATCAGACAGATGCATTCCTGTTAAGAAATGGAATGCTTTATTATTAATTGAAATATTGAATGTATCTGTAGAAACATGTAGAAGTGCTGAACCCCATCTTCTGCAGCCTGTCCTTTGTGGTGGTATGTCTCCTCCCATTGTAAGGTGTTACTCTGAAGCATATTTGAGACTAGGGTGAACCTGGCTGACTTCAAGCACTAGACTTGTATAGGCAAAGATGTTCCTGCCAAGTGCATGATGCAACCAACATGTTTGACCAACAACTGAAAAACTGAACTTGATCCATTTGTTTTGGGTAGTAATTTGTTGCTGACCAATTACAGTCTCTCAAGAAAAGGAGCATGATTTTTTTTTTTTTTCATAAAAATAAGGATAAGAAAAACCCCCAAACACTAAGAAGTAATGAAATAATGTTGTGGGTAGTTTAGAAAATCATTACATTTCAGTGGGGTGTCTTCTGCCTCCACAGCTGTGCAGCTGAATAAGGCTGCATGAGCTCCAGTCATCTCTCCTGATGCTTCTCAGAGGCTGGTTCTAGATTTTAGTGGAGATAGCTTGTGATCATTGTAACCCCCTACAGATGAGGTCTGGGGTGCTCATCATTGCAGCTGTTGTCTAGCAGAGTTCCTCCAGCTGCAAAATATGACAGTCCAGGACCACCTCACCTCTGGCTGAAGTGACTGTGCAATGAAGAGTTGTCATAAAGCGATTAAGCCTTGGGTTGAGGTAGAAGGGTGTGCAAGGTGCACAACAGAAGCTGTAAAATTGAATGTTGTTTTTATTTGATGCAGTTGAATAACTGTGCTGCAGTGCTGTGATCCACTGATCTCACTGTTTTGTGGGGGTTTTGGTTTGGGTTTGTTTGTTTGGGTTTTGTTTTTTTTAAAGTTTTGGGTCAGGGTTGTGTTTTTTAAGCCAATCTCAGAACACTAAATAATTATCAGAAGGCCAGGAAAAAGTCAGTTATGTTGATACTAACCAGGTTAAGTGACATTGCTTGTCAAAGTTTTGAATACTAATACACCAATGCATTTGTTGCAGATTATAGGTTTGGGTTTTTCTTTATTTGGAGGAAAGCTTTTGAACATTCTGTATTTGATTAACAATATATGTACATTTCTCTAAGCTTTAGTCAGGTTTAGTAGGGGTTTTATCAGTTTAATGTAAAACCATAATGACTGACAAAAAGGGACTTAAAAGCTTGCAGGGGTATTAGTTCATTACTTCAATGAGATGGGTTGAATTTATGTAAGTGTTTCAGAGATGTTAAGTGTGATGGGAAAGGTGCACAAATAGTTAAGCTCTGGTATAATATTGATTTTATCAGTGAATGTTGGAAAACTGAGTAGAGGGGTTTTTTTTTATTGCAAGAGAGACAATGTAATTTCACTACTGTTAATTACAGTTTGGTTTAACTGAAGCTAAACCAATTCAGGCTGTGTTCATTGTATTGTAGTTTAAATAGTGGTGGGTTGGATTCTCTATCATAGGAAGGTGTTTGCTTTTTTGGGGGGGGGTTTATGATTTTTTTAAACTCAAATCATAGGTAGAATTTACACACAAACTAACAAAATAAGACCAAGACATCTTTCAAAGATAATTCAGTTCCACTCTGGCTTAAGGTGGATCAATGTAAGAAAAACAAAACTAAAGCTGTGTGTTTTGCTTCTGGAATCTGAGTTAAGTGCTTTCATCTGTTAGGTGGTAAGCTTAGATGATCTGTTCATCGTGACCTTCAGAGGTGGTTTGATTTTTGTTAGCTTACTGGTTGAAGAAACCACTCTGCACCTTTAATGAAGCTTCACCTTTTTTTAAAAAGTAAGACATGTAAAGCTAAAAAAAAAAAATTAAAAAAAATTACCACCTAAAAAAACCACAGTGCTTGAACAGCCCTGGCTGAAAAACCATTGCATTTTTTCCCACTTCTATTGTGTAGCCTAAAGCCTGAGGCTGGCTGAGAGCTAGTCAAAACTATTTTCAGTAGCAGATTGGGGTCTATGATGACTTAGCAAATGACTTACTTGAAATAAAGTTTATTTAAAGAACAACTTCCCCCTTAGAAACTATTGCTTACTTTATCTAATAAGTGTCTTTTCTTGGTTTGAGTATACTTGTAGTACAGCATTGCTTTGCTTTCAGTTACTTGTGATGAATGAAATATCAGTAAGCATAGCATTTTAAAAAAGAAACTGAAACTCTCTTATTTCAGTGTCTAAGTGAGGATAAAATCGTTACCCCATACAACCTTGAAAACTGTGTTCTAGTAACTGTGTATGATGTGAGGTGATTCCAGTCAAATATTAAATCAGTTAATAGTGGGAGCTGTTGTTTGTATCCATGGGGTTTGTACTCTTTGCAAGTGTAAACCTTTCAAAATTGAGGATGTCAAGGGTTTTGGAGGGTAGAGATGAGACAGACCACCAGAGAATCCTAAAATCTTGATGGTAGTAATTGCCTGCTGTTATATGGTAGGAACAACTTCCTGCTATTGATCAGGAATTGTATCAAAGCTCTCTTATCGATAAACACAAACTGTGGCTTGGGTTTGAGATCAGCTGCAGTTTGAAATGGTTGGTGAGGCAGCTCCTTTGTCTTAATTTCATGGAAAAACCAGAAAAACAATTAAATTCATCTGACATCCTTATTTACTATTAAAGGAAACTTCTGCAGAAATGAGGGGGTCTGAAACACGATTTCTTTGATGGTGATTTGACTGTCCTGTGTCGAGCCCAGTGAAGGCTTGCCTAACCCAGTAAAAGCAGGCAGGCTGTACGAGGCATCAAGCCCCAAGTGCTGTGTAGTGATTGCCGAGGAGACCCGTGTGACCCTGTTGACTGGAGTGCATGGGAAAATGGCTCTTTGGAGGAGGCTCTTAATAAAAAGCTTTAAATTCCAAGACTTGAACTAATGTTTTCCATGAATCCCTTGGGAATACTTGGAAATCAGATGATAGGATGCAGTTGGATGCTTAACTATGAATGACACTAGTTTACAGTGATTTTTTTTTTTCTGGATCTTTTCCAGATGTTGCTGCTTTCTGTGCCTTTGACCATGTATGGGCACATCCACTTAGGTTTAGAAAAATGCAGTTTTACAGAGGCTTTATGGCAGGTTCTTCAGCTACTGTCTCATACCAGTGGTTTTGGATGCAGTCTGGTTGTCTGCAACACAAGCATGGGGCATTTAATTGGATCACCTAATGTTTCTTGTGTAGGGTTTTTTTTTTTTAATGAAATCCCACTCTGATAGTGAGATACATGAATTTATGAAAAGGAAGAATAAATTTAAATCCTCACCACCCAGGAAGGTATCAGCACTGTCTGCAGAGATTGTTTCTGCAGGCTTTTTGTCAGAAGGCGACTTCACAAGTTCACCCACACTTAACATTTTACAAGCATACAGAATCAGGAAAAATGTTTGGCCTGGTGTTTCTGGGGATCTCCTGACCTTCCTTTTCCTTTGTTATAAACACACATTCAAGATAATGTTTTATTAATTGCTGCTTTTGTAAAAGCATTCCGCCCTGAGTGCTTAATAATTTAATGGCTCTTTCTGGGAATCTTTGTGCTGGAGAAAAAAAGCTGATACCTTGTAGCACTTGGCACCAGTACAGCTCTTAACATTGTCATCTGTAGTATTTTGAAAGCAGTACAGGTTTCTTGTGCTTTCAGAGAGCTTGTCTATAGGAAGGCTCTGTGGTTACCATATGCAAGATAGCAAAAAGAATGCGAGGAATCAGAAGTTAATCTCTCGTGTGCTGAAGCTTGTGAGTAGTAACCTCTTAGCTGAGTTGACTGTGTAGCTGGGGATTACTGTCTTGAGTTCTGGCATCGATTGTGTGCAGTAAAATTTCTCCATAGAACTCTTGGGTGGGGGGAATACATTCACTACAACTAAAATGTATGTTTTTAAAACACCTCATGTATTCTTAGGTTCTGATGGCCTTGAACAGAACACTTTGGGGAAGACAGGAGTTATGCTGTTAGCAAAAGGGTAGAGCTTAGGCTGGTGGGTGTGAGTTAGTTTTTAAAACTTGTTTTGGGTTTTTTTTTTAAAAAAAACAACTTCTTAACCTTGCAGTAAGATAAGGCCTGCTCAAGGAGGAGATTGAATTGGGTGGCCTTGAAGTCTACTCCACTCTGTATTTTTCTGTGACGAGCATCCAGGCAGCCCAGTGTTGTGGAGTCTTGTTTTATGAAGCTGCCTTATAGATATTTGTTTGGCTGATAGCAGGCTGTAGACAACCATAGTCTAGCTGAGCTCATTTTTTGAGACCTAGCATCAAAAGTCATCAATCTAGCTCAGATAGGATCCCTACTGATGAGTAGATCAAAATAGCATCGTACTGAGAGGTTTAATATGAGGCTTTATTTGCAGTTAGTTACTGTCTTCTGTGTTTCTGTATATTCTCTTCTGAATTAGAATCAGCTTTGCTTGTGCAAGTGGTATTTACTTTGACTTTCTGCAGAGTGTTAATTTAGGTTGTAGATTTACATTGCATCACATAACCAGTGATTGCAAAGTGTTTGCAACAGTGTTCAGGTGTGGCTGAGAGAGAGTTTCTTACCTATGTAACTAGGGATGTGCAAGCACTTCAGCAGCGCTGATACAATCTCTCAAATCTTGAGCTGGTTGAGAGACCATCCAGGTAGGATTTATTATCCAAGTTTCTCCTCTTTCAGAACAAGTTTGTTACTGAATCTTCTGGCAGGTGTTCACCTAGTTAAATACAGCTTGCTTTTCTCTCTCCAGTTTAAGGCTCAGGAGGCTTGCAAAGTGTTAAGCAATGAGCAACAGGGTGGCATCAATGTCTGCCAGCTCCTGTGTGGCTCTCAATGCAGCAGACAGTTTGATTTCTTGAATCTGTATCTAGAGCATGATGTCGCTAGTATTTAAATAGAAATTGTCTTAATATCAGGGGAGGAAAAGAATACACTGTTATCAAATGTGTGAGCAATTGGAAAGAGCCAACACGCTAACATGAGTTTGTCACTTGTTACTGTTGTGGATCAGACTGATAGAACAGTGGAGTACAGCACTTTCTCAAGCAGATACATGTGACAGAATCGATAGTGACTGAAATATTAGTAGAAAGAAGGGGGCAGCAGTCCATTTGCTCTTTAACCTAAATTTTCTGTGTCATGGCACGCTTGATCTGTTTGATGACATGCTGACTGAGCTGTGCTGCAGATGGGTGGCCACAGCTCAAGGCACGCATTCCCACACCCAGATCTTGCATCATGGCTGGTGCAGCTGCCTTCTGAGCCAGGTTTCCACCAGTGACCTAAGAGGAACCAATCCATTATGTTCACATGAGGTCTAGGTCTAGCTGAAAAGATTGCAGCTAGATTATATTACCTTCCGATAGCAAATCTGTTTGTAGCAGGAAACCATCACTTTCTGTGTGATTCCTTCCCAAGCAATTATAGTAGCAGCAGAATAAATGTATTCTTAAATACATTAACAGGACTAGAAAGGCAGCATCTAAGATGCTCAGGGGCAGATTGGTTTTGAAAAGTGTAATTTTCTTTGAAGTGACTGGGGTCAGTCTTTTTTCAGTGGTGCCCAGTGACAAGACAGGAGGCAACGGGCACAAACTTGAATCTAGGAAGTTCCATCTAAACGTGAGGAGGAACTTCTGTGCTGTGAGGGTGGCAAAGCACTGGCACAGGCTGCCCAAAAAGGCTGTGGAGTCTCCATCTCTGGAGATGTTCAGAACCCACCTGGATGCTGTCTTGTGCAGCCTGCTCTAGGTGACCCTCCTGGTGTGCGTGGGGGAGGGGGGTGTATAGTATGTGGACTAGATGATCTCCAGTGGTCCTTTCCAACTACTGCTGTTCTGTGATTCTGTGACTGAAGTTCACAACTACATCAGGAATAATGCCTGGTCTGTCAGAATGTCTGGAACAATGCCTTATGACAATTTTTTTATATACTGGCATTAGTATTGCTGGTTAGGGTTTTCTCTGTTTCAGCAGAAGTTAAAACATTAAGATATCTGATGTAGTTAAAAGGGTTTTTTTACCACTGACATTATTTAAATTCAGCCCCTTTTTTTCCCTTTAAAATAATGATTGCAATTTTATTAGGGTTTTAAAAGCAAAACACAGATTCAATATCCCTCTGAAGCAGAAGCACTAACAATTCTTTATTAGACTTTTTAGTCACTGAATGCTTTTCCCAGTGCTTAAGATGGGTGATTAAATTGCCAAAAGTTTAATCTTACCTTACTCATTTTACAGGTTGAGCAGTCGAAAGTTTTAATCAAAGAAGGTGGTGTTCAATTACTACTCACAATAGTTGATACACCAGGATTTGGAGATGCTGTGGATAATAGTAATTGGTAAGACGCTCTTTGTGTGTTCTCCTGTAATAGTTCTGAATTGTATTTTGTGTGTGTGAGATACAATACCTTGTGACTTCTTTTTTTAAATGCATGCTTTGACCTTCAGTTAAAATATTAATGCTTTTAAACTTTTGAGTTAGCTGGAAACTTCACTGTGGTTCCAAGCACTTTTATAGCTGGATTGAAGTGCTGTCAGCTTTTTCCCTTTAAAATGAACAGAGCGTTTGGCTCTTCATCTGCACATGCAGCGTGCAGAACCAACTTCTGTGCTGTCACAAGATGTGACCAGTAAAGCGTATTCCTTTGGCTGCGGTTCTGAAGTGTTCCATTTAATGCTATTACAATGAAGGTAACTGTGTTTGAAAAGGTTTTTCAGTGAGCTCAAAGACTGCATCTTCAGAGCTACATAGCTTGGTTGTCTGTTGAGGAGCTTGTCACTTAAAACGTGCTGTGTTGGAAGTACCTTAATTTGGAGAAAGGAAAAAAAAAAAGCAAGCAAGCCATGGGGGAAGAGTATACATCTGTTTCTTAGCTGAGAATTAATTTTTTTACATAAATGATATAACTGACAGGTTTTTATTCATGTAACCTCTGCAGTTGGCAGCCAGTTATCGACTACATTGACAGTAAATTTGAGGACTACCTGAATGCAGAATCTCGAGTGAACAGACGTCAGATGCCAGATAATAGAGTGCAGTGTTGTTTATACTTCATTGCGCCTTCAGGACATGGGTTTGTATTAGTGTACCTTATGTCTCTTTTCTCTGTCTTTTATCTCTCATAAACATCCACATTTGGCATTCTTAGTTGTGTAAAGTTCCAAAGAGGATTTTCTCTAATGGGCCTGCAGACCGTGCTTAATTTCAAGGTGAGCTTATTTTGGCTTGTCAAACAACAGCAAGGCATAAAAGTATTAACTTTTAAAGACCAGAAAACAGAATTGCACATTAATTATATAACAAGAAAAAATAGAACTAATTGTTCCAACAAGGGTTCACAATTGCCAGATCTATTTGTGATCTGTGTCTTTTGTTCACACACTCCTGTTTTGAAGGAGAAACTGGTTCACGCTTCAAGCAACATTTTTCTTTTTCTCCTTCCCTCCCTTCAATTTTAATGATAAATTGAAGATGGGAAGTTTCATGTGTCCTTACAAGCATGTTTTAATTTACTTGGGGTGTAATCCTTTGCCTAGTGATGATTCCAGTAGAGGTGTTCTGCATTTTTCCCCCCATTTATTATGCAATCTTCCTCCCCTACTTAGTTTTTAATTTGATCAGACTTCTATCTAGTGGTAGAGAGAGAGAACTGCATTTCTGCGGTGTATTAGATGCAGGTTGACTATATCTGAAATTGGCTGCTGAGCATTTTATCATTATAACTGCTTAAATTTGTCAGAGGCTTTCAAGTTATACCTTCAAAACCAGAAGGAGGAGAAGATAAACAGCCTGTTCTATTCTATGGGTCAAAAGTAGTAAAACTTGAAGTGAGTAATAAAGGAATCTTGAGGAATATTCCTCAGGCCAACTATTACACTCATTCTCTACCTAGAATCAGAATGTTTCTAATTACTTGAGCTAGAGAGGCTTCTCAAATTAGGAAAGAAATATTGGGGAGTGGAGAAGAGTTTTTCTTATCTGGACTTGCCTTAACATTTTTTGTTGTTCAACATCAACGTTTATAACATCAGTTTTGCTCAACATGCAGACACTTGTGTCCTTGGCATATACTGTTTTACTAGCATGCAAAATCAAAATGTCAAATAAAGGGGAAAAAAAAAAAATCCCTGTTCCTTATGTTTGTCACTCTTATTTGAGCATAACTTTTAGATTCTTCAAAACACATTTGTCTTCCCCACCCATGTTACCTGTTTAAAACTTTCTAAACTGGTGGGAGGTACAAATTGTTTGGTAAGGAAGAACAAAGGCATGCTTCAGGTAAATGAACTTTTGCTCACTAAATTTGTGAGGCTAAAAGCTGCTCCTTGTCAAAGTATTTAGCGGTGTTCTTGAGGGTGAAAAAAGGTGAAGTTGAGCTAGGATTGCACAGTGGCTTTCCATTATTGTTATAAATGCTTGGAACTGTCACTGAATTAAGGAAATGAACAGAGCACAGAGAAAATGAAGATGCTGTTTACTCTGAAAAGGACATTGCTCCCTTCCTACCTGGTTTTTGTGGCGGTGCAGTCTTTGGTCGTGTTTCCTGTGCAGACAGCAGCACATGTAAGGTGTCGAGTAGCGTAGTCTTTGCTGCTGATGTGTGTGTGGTTGTATTTACATCGAACTAAAGCATTTGTAGACTTTACTTATGCTTGTCCTTATGACTGAATACATTTGCCAAAGCCAGCTTGTTACAATTTATAAAGGGGGGGAAAAATAATTCCCTGTTAGGTCCTTAAATTTGGGTCACAACCACCATGTGCAACGCTCCAGGCTTGCGGAAGAGTGGCTGGAAAACTGCCTGGCAGAGAAGGACCTGGGGTGGATGTTGGCAGGCAGAGGGGTGAATATGAGCCAACGGTGTGCCTAGGCAGCCAAGAAGGCCAACAGCATCCTGGCTTGTATCAGGAATAGTGTGGCCAGCAGGACTAGGGAAGCGATTATCCCCCTGTATTTGGTGTGGTGAGGTTGCACCTCAAATACTGGGTTCAGTTTTGGACCCCTCACTACAAGACAGACACTGAGCTGCTGGAGCGTGTCCAGAGACAGGCAACAAAGCGGGGGAAGGGTCTAGAGAACAGGTCCTTTGAGGACCAGCTGAGGAAACTGGGGCTGTTTAGCTTGGAGAAAAGGAGGCTGAGGGGAGACCTTGTCACTCTCAACTCCCTGAAAGGAGGTTGTAGCCAGGTGGGTGTTGGTCTCTTCTCCCAAGTAACTAAGAAGATGAGAGGAAATGGCCTCAAGTTGCACTAAGGGGAGGTTTATTTTGGGTAGTAAGAACAATTTCTTCACTCTGAAAAAGTCACCAAGCATTGGAACAGGCTGCCCAGGGAAGTGGCATTTAATGTCCTGGAGGTATTTAAAAGACACACAGACATGGTGCTTAGGGATGTGGTGTAGTGCTGGACTTCGCAGTGCTAGGTTTACTGTTGGACTCAATGATCTTAAAAGCCTTTTTCAACCTAAGTGATTCTATGATTTAACACATCCCACCATTTTTAGCTGGTATCTGCACAAACATCTGAACTGACAGGTTAGTTTGGGGATAGGGAGAGAGAATTGAAGGGAGTAATGAAGGAATGTTGAGGAATATTCCTCAGGCCAACTGAAGAAGGGGTAGGGGGGGAGCCTTCCAGGTAAGTGAATGGGATGTTAATAAATTGCAGCCTGTTTTTTCCAGTTCTAGGATCTTTATATAAAGGCTTCCTGCTTCAGCCTGTGAACTCCAAACCTTGAGGTCACCACTGTTGTCATTCTGAACTATTCTGCTTTGGCAATGGCACTTTAATATGGCCTTGATACAGGCAGCTTTTTGAAACAAGGAGAGAGAAAGCTTGTTAAGGTGAATGGATAGCCAAACCAGGACTCTTAATCTAGATGTGTGTAAATGCTGGCTATTTAATGGGAACATGTTGATTCAGTGCCAGGTAGAAAATGTTAAAGTGAAGCAAACTATGTGTTCTTTAACTTTTTCTTTATTCTGTGTATACATGGTTTGGATAAAAAGCTGAATTTGAGTACCTTATCAATCTCGTTTTAATGTTCCTAATCCTAATTTCTTTTATATGAGAAATAATCTTTTTAAATCCTTTAAGTGAATCCTTTAAGCCTGACTAAACTTGCTGTACTTCAGAAGCATTAATGCATCGAAACCGCTGTGGCCTTACTTGAGCAAGCCAGAAACATTGACCACTTTGACCCTCATCAATGGTTTTATACACCCACATGGTGGGTGTGTTATTTTTTGTGACATTGTCATCCACTTTCACAGTGGTGGTCTTGTTAAACATAGCATCTTAAAGATGAGATATTTCTACTTGGTTTGCACACAGGCCATAGAGTTAACTGCCTTCAGCAATCTCATGTATTAAGAACATCTCCCAGCCCCCTCTCAGGAAGAAGCATTCAAATGAGCATGACTTTCAGAAACTAAAGCTGGGTATGTGAACAGGGCATGATTCACAACTGTAAACCCTTTACCCATCAGGCTTTAAACGGGGCTGTCACTGAATCACAGAATCGTAGGGGTTGGAAGGGACCTCGAGAGATCATCGGGTCCAACCCCCCTGCCAAAGCAGCTCCCCAGCTCATATTGCACAGACGAGACTTGAATATCTCCAGAGAAGGAGACTCCACCACCCCCCTGGGCAGCCTTTCCCAGGGCTCTGTCACCCTCACTGGGAAAAAGTTCTTCTGCATGTTGGTGCGGAGCTTCCTGTGCTCCAACTTGCATCCATTGCCCCTAGTCCTGTCCCCACAGACCACTGAAAAGGGGCTGGCCAATTCCCCCTGCAAATTCCCTATCTTCCAGGTAATGACACAGGCTTTACAACCTTCAGAGGAGAGTTCTTATCATTTGCTTAAATGCATGTAATTTCAGCTAGCAG
Source organism: Zapornia atra (assembly GCA_013400835.1). Lineage (NCBI taxonomy): Eukaryota > Metazoa > Chordata > Aves > Gruiformes > Rallidae > Zapornia > Zapornia atra. The sequence goes on from VZTU01033060.1 coordinate 68,702, forward strand.
AAGTATTGTGACTAATAACACTAATATATGACTTAATCCCTCTGGTATTATGGAGTTCTAGGGGATTTCCTATAGCAGTTGCAGGTAGACTTTTGAATTTCATTCAAGCATCCATCACTCATCTGTTTCTTAAGAGTAGTTGTCAGGACAGCTCTGGAATAGTTCATGCATTTTAGTTTACTACAAATGGCAAAGCTGTGATGCTGTCTTTCAGGCTTAAGCCTTTGGACATAGAGTTTATGAAGCGCCTGCATGAAAAAGTGAACATCATTCCACTTATTGCCAAAGCAGACACACTTACACCTGAGGAATGCCAACAGTTTAAAAAACAGGTGAGTTGAAAGATTAATATTTACAACACGAGATAATTTAGTAAGTTGATCCCTAAGGAAATGGTGAGATTTGACTTCTTACGTCCAAAGTTTAAACCCTGAAGCAACAACTTGAGACAGCAAAGCTAAGTAATTTATATCTCTTGATTTAATTATATTTCTTGGTGAAATAATCTTGTTTCTATCCTCAGGGGAAGAGGTTTCAAGTGTAGTATGATTCTTGGCAAGTGAAATAATTCACTGCTGAGATAAAAATCAGTGAGGGAGGTTAGGAGCTTTCAAGATGTAGTTGCCTACTAGTTGTGTGTTTAAAAAAAAGGTATTTAACAGTATGATGGTATTATTGATTCCATTGTTGTATTCACTTTTGTGCTGATGCACTGTATTTATTAAAGGTGCTTTGAGTATTAGATTAGAATCAGTATATCTGTTGTTCAGTCTTGGGCTGTGGTAATACATTTTAAAGATGGTGAGATAATTCTAACATGGATAGAACTGATAAAATTTCTTTGTATTTGTAGAATAAATTGGGTATTAATGTCTCTAAGTGGTTTATGTTTTATTTCAACTGCATGATCAGAGTAGAACACTTAGGCTTTGCTGTATCGTATGGGGAGGATAAGGAGGACCCAGAACAGGACAAGACAAGGCATGAGGTTTGTTTTATTGAACTGTATCCAGTCCTAGTTTAGAACACCACAGGTTCTGAAAAGAAGTTGGCATTAAGACATGTTATGTGCAAAGCTCTTGATTTAAGACTAAAAATTATGGGACGTCTTTTGCCTTGGAGTAACTTAAGCAAGGTACTATAGACCTGAAGTCAGTTTTGGTTTCATTTCATGGGTGGTTTTTTTTGAAGTAAAGGTGGGGGGAAATGGTAGAACACGGAATATTTTTAGTATATAAGCAGCTTTATCAAAGAGTTGATGTTAAATATGGGAGACTTTCCCAAATCAAACTTAAAAATAAGTCCTTACGTGAATCAGATATTTATTTTCTTAGATTGCAAATGCATGAACTAGAAGTATTCCCCAGGGCTCTGCAGTGTAGTTGTCAGCTAAATGGTCTAAGAATTTTCCCTTCTAAATTCTGGAAAACTAATCAGCTTGTGGTTTGTTTTTTTTTTTAAATCCCCTTCAGACAAATTTAGCCCCAAAACATGGGTGTACAGTACCATTTTTGCTGACATTGGTGGTTATACTTAAATTTTCATTAGTGCCTGCAAATAGTTTTCAACACCACTAACTGCTAGAGTCAGTCCATCAGTCACAAGCTCTATTAAAACAGGCAGGTGATCCTGCTTCAAGCAACTGATGCTCAGGTGAGCTAGAAATGGACAAGAACGGGAGTGACAGCAATAGCTATTGTGGGAACTCAGAGGGCTGAAGCATGCCTGCAGTTATCTATTCAAAGCTTGGCTTTTTTCTTTTTAAGGGGTTCAAGTCTGAGAAATTAAGCTGCATGGTATTAGATTTTGCGTGTGCAGGTAGAATTCCCATTAGTGTAAAGCTGCCCAGTTGTAGAAAACTGCCATTTATTTTTGTCTGCCTTGTGTTGTTGGACAGAATTGTGTTAGCTGTGAGGGTTCTGGCTCTAATCCTGTCTCCTTCTGGCTAAGGAGAGATGGTCATGCTTGTAATCCCTTGGGGACACCTGATGGTGTTAAATATGTGCAAGTTTTGTGATGTAATTTAGTAACCTTAATATGCAAGGATCTTACATATCAAACAAGGAGGGAGAATCAGATTGCAGCAAGAAACAGAATTATTACAAAGGATGAATTCCTCAAGCTGATAACATGTTTTTGTTTTTAGATAATGAAAGAAATCCAAGAACACAAAATTAAAATATATGAATTTCCAGAAACAGATGATGAAGAAGAAAATAAGATTGTTAAAAAGATAAAGGTAAATAACTTTCTTTTAAAAACTGCATCCTAATGGGAAGAGAGGTAGAGAGTGAAAAACTTTTTGTCGTTAATGAAGAGCTCACCAAAATGTTTAGAAGATAAAAATCAGACTGAAGGCTGTTACAGGAGTCACTGTTCCTCTGTAGAGGCAATGAATGACACTCTTAGATGACTTAAGTCCTGTAATGGCTAAAATTCAGAATGAGAGTACTAGAGCCCATGCTTATTTAATAAACTCTTTAAAGACCACTTTCTTTTTAATTCCCTCCCTATTTGACTTTTATCTACCTACCATATTTGTTTTGATTCTGAGCTTTGAAGGAGGCAGGATTTGTCTTTGAGAGAGATGTGCAGTGGCACAGGGTGTGCATTACTGTCCATAGCTGCCTGACTAATTGATAAACCCAAACCTTAATGGAGATGAACGACTAAAGAAAATCAAAAGGGCTCTCAGGCTGTTGAAAAGATTTTTCTTTGTTTACTCATGGTTTTGGTTTGTTCTTTTATGTCAAGTCCATCTTGTATTTGTTTCTTGAGCCTTGCTTCTGTTTGTTCAATAGCTTTAATAGCCTGTAAGAACTTTTAATATATTTTTTTTTTTTTACTATTGTGGGAATCACCTAGGATAGATAAACACATAGAGCACAAATAGAAGATATTCTGGGACTAAGCCTAAAGGAGAAGAGTAGAATAAAAGCAAGGACAAAAGTCCAAAATGCTTGGCTTTTGTATAGTGTTCCTTTCAGCTGTTTGAAGCTTGTGTCTTGTTGCTTGTTACACTGGATGGATTTTTGGTACAGCTGAACACAAGAACTTGTAGTTCTTTGCCAAACCTTTGAAAACTGGGTACCAGATCCAGTCAAAAGTAACGGGTTTTGTAGCCAGTCAGACTATGAATTGGCAAGTAATTACTGTGCAGTTGATTACATAGGAAATGGCTTGCATTTTGCTTAGCTTACTAAGTAACAGTAATGTCTGTTTCTTAACTAAATTTACAGACTACCAAAGTGTAAGGAATTTCAAAGTGGGGGCGTGTGTGTATATCTGTCATTTGGCTAGACAGAGGTCAGTAAACATAACTACTCTTGCACTTTGGGAAAGCTGCAATGCAGTGTTAAAGCATCAGGCTCGTTTACATTGAGTTTGTAGATGGGCATGCTTGCAGTGTCTTGGCAGTGGAGTTTTATGATTTTTAAAGTAATACTTTTATCTTGTAGGACCGTTTACCTCTTGCGGTGGTAGGTAGTAATACGATCATTGAAGTTAATGGCAAGAGAGTTAGAGGAAGGCAGTACCCATGGGGTGTTGCAGAAGGTAAGGATTTCTCATGATTTTTATCCATTTAAAAGTTACTAGATGTCAGTCTGTATTTGTAATTTTTTAAATGCTTGATGTATGCTTTGGTCTGAACACTTATTGAATATGCCAACCTATTCTGAAAGTCTTGGAACAAGGTAAAGGTTCAGCAACATCTAACTTGGCAAGCAGATTCTTGTTGAAGCCTCGCTGAGGAACTGTAAAATCTGGAGTAACTTCCTGCAGTTGATGAGGCTTGAATTACAACTGCTTACTTCAGAAAGAATTATTTAAGAAAGAATTTGAATTTGATCAGTTTGACTAGCATAAATACAGTTACCTGAAGGGAGCTTATAAGCAGGAGGGGATTCAGTTTTTTAAAAGGATAGACAATGGCAGGACAAGGGGGAATGGATTAAAACTAAAGGAAGGAAGGTTTAGATTAGATATTAGGGGGAAGTTTTTTACAGAGTGATGAGGTGCTGGAACAGTCTGCCCAGAGAAGTAGTGGATGCCCCGTCCCTGGAAGTGTTCAAGGCCAGGTTGGATGGGGCTCTGGGCAACCTTGTGTAGATCCAGGCCTGGAGGTTGGTGGCCCTTCCTGTGGCAGGGGGGTTGGAGCTCTATGATCCTTGGGGTCCCTTCCAACCCAGACCATTCTATGATTCTAAAGCTTCTGGAACAATTTCCCCCCGCCCCCCCCAAAAAAATAATAATCTGAGTCCTAATTTGCTGGGATGTAGCAACAGGAAGGTGCCTGGTAATGAATTAAATACTTCTGATAGTTCTCTTTTTGTTCATTTAAAACTTACCTCCTACTGTGACAGAAGCTTGAAGATAACTGCATATTATTCTGGCAACCATTGCTTGTACTTTAATGCTGTGCACTTATTTCAGATGGCACAGGAAAAATAGAGCTTGCACCATGCTGTATAGAGAAACAATCACTATCAAACTGCTTTTCCATGATTGTTGAACTTTTTTACTTGTAGTGTAAATAAAGACTTTTGGGGTTTTTCTTACTATTTCTGCCTTTCAAGGGCAATGGACTATACATGTAAAATAGACAAAAAAAAAAAAACCCAACCCCAGCAACCATCTAACAGAGTGTGGACCAGTACTTTAAAGAGAAATGCTGTAGCACTTTGAAGTGAGTCTGGCAGGAAATGAGGTTTGGCAGAAAGTAAAAACCAGCTGCACCAGAGAGGATCAAGCTTTGTTTTAAGGCTCTTGCTTTAGCATTTGGAGATATACAAACTGGCACTGCTTTTCTTTGTTTTAAAATACACTTCATAGATGTTTCAGACTCGTGTGATTGTAACTTTAGGAAGGGAAGAACTAACCTGAGTAAAAGGAACCTCTTTAAGCAGCTTTGAGTCGGTCAGCTGAGGACAGAATACTTGGAGATGATGCTTTTTGGGGAGTATGACTTTGTGTACTATCAAAGCAGAACATACCAGTTTATATAAAACCATGGAATAAAATAATGCAGGAGTGTACATTCAAGATGAGCACACAAAGAAGCTACGTGCTACATTTTTCTGAAGGATTCACTAAACTTATGTGGGTTATTTTAATTCCTTCATCCTGTTTTTCTTCCTCCTTCCCATGAACATGTTCATTGGAACCTGCCTCGCACCTTTCTTTCATGTGTGCTAAGAGCCTTGTGTGTTGCCATCTCTCTGCACACCAGCATGTCCTGGGGTTTGCATTTTTCTCCAGTGTCACTTTGTGATCAGGGGAATGCCACTCACATGGTTGGTAATGGGATGATGGGCATGGTTGGAATAGGGGGCATCTCGTGACAGCTGCCAACCCTCTTTTTGTCCATAGACACTAGTTTCAAACTAAACAGATGACCTTCCTTTGTGTAGTTAGTAAAGGACTAAATCCACATTAAAATTAAAATGAAGGCTTTTGCAACTCATTTGGTGGGGCAGGGAGAAATAGATTGTGTGAAATCTTTGTCTTCTAAAAATTATGCATCTACTGAATCTAGACTGAGGTCTTCAGTCGGTGTGTGATCCTTAATTACACAGTTGTGCTGGCAGGACCTCCAAACGATCATAAAGTTAAACTCTCAAAACAGTGTTTCTGTTGCAGTACCTTATTCTGCTGTGCCAACTCCAGAGTATGGTTTGTCTGTAGGGTTTAGGGGAGCGTAGGAACTTTGCTGGTAAAGTATATTAATGCTCTCCTACTGTTAACTTGCATACCCTTGAGTAAGGAAAGGCTGGAAGTAATTTCTTGTTGCAATGAAGGTAGGAGATAGGAGAGATCTGAAAGCTTTATTTCTGTGTAATGCATGTATTTTGGTTGGCATCTCAACAAAAGTTTACTTCTTTCTGTAGTTGAAAATGGTGAACACTGTGACTTCACAATTCTGAGGAACATGTTGATAAGGTAAGTAACTTGCAGGTAACTTAAGTTCTAGTGTGTCTGAGAGACTGGAAGGTCACATATTGGAGAAAAAGGATTTGAGCTAGCGAGTTCGCATTAATCCCCATATTTTTAATTGTAAATACTATCTGACACTTTATGATACGTTGTTTGACCACATATTTAGCAAGTAGAGGTGGTGGGGGATGACTTTGTAAAATAGTTCTCTTTGCTTTCTGATTACTTGTTCTTGAAAATTGTGATAAAAGTGCAAAGCATGACTGCCTGTGCTTCGTTGTGTTAGGCGCTGAGTCATCTTGTCACAGCAGCTCAGTAAGTGACATCTGTAACAACTGCTGGTTTGATTATTAAACTTTGCTTTTCTGCAAGCAGCTGGAAAATTATTAAAGGAAACTAATGTTTGTATCTGAGTCTTGAACTTTATGTTTAGCTTTTGCAGACTTGAAAGATAGAAACAAGGATGTTTCTTGCCTTGTTAGTTGTTTCTTGGCTGACTTGCTTTGGTGCACCTTGTACAGTAGTAATATGCAGTCTTCATATCTGTTCTCCAAATACTTGCAAGACAGAACTCAAGCTTTGCAGAATCCAGTAAGTTAATGTTTGGAATATTGCAGACTTGAGATAGTTTAGTGCAAAATAAGCTGGTATTTCTGTGACTTTGCTGTCTTGTCAGCTGTAATTTAAAAAGAAGAATGACAGCATTGTAAGGAATGGCACGTTAACAGAGGGGTATAATCTAATTAAGTCAATTTGCAAAATGAATGTGGACTGATTTTTCAGATTGTATTTTGTATTTGTGCACTAAGCTGCTCAATTACACTTATTGACAGAACTCATATGCAGGACCTGAAGGATGTCACTAACAATGTACATTATGAGAACTACAGAAGCAGAAAACTGGCAGCTGTTACATACAATGGTGTTGACAACAACAAAAATAAAGGGCAGCTAACAAAGTAAGTCCTTGTTAAGGTTGCATTGCCCTTTAATCTTTTCCTTGGGTGGGTTTTTTTGTTGTTTTGTTGGGTTGGGTTTTCTTTGGTTGGTGGTGTAATTGTGTGGTGGGATATTTGGTTTGGGGTTTTGGAGGTGCTGGGGTCTGGTGGTTTTGTTTGTATTTATCCTCCAGTCAGTTGCCTCTTTATTGTGTTCTGGTCTGAACACTGTGTACTTCTGGTTTACTCACAGGTTTTTTTTCCCCACTAAGGTTTCCACTAGTTTATCTGAACATGTTAGATAACTGGGTTTTAGTCAGACTCGGCTCTGATGAGAATCCTTACATTTACTACTTCTGTTTGTAAGTTTATTTCACTGGTACATACTGCAAAGTTTCTGTCCATTAGTGTTTCTATTTTGGTATATACACTACTTTTGGAATTACTGGCTCTTTCACTATGAATTTCACCTAATACTCAGCATCAGGGATGTTTTTTGAGAAGAATGAGTTAATGTTTGTTTAGAAAGTATGAAAATCCAGATCCACTGTTGCTGTCTTTGAAATGCTGCCCTGGCTACTTCTAGGGTTGCTTATCATGGCAGGGAAATTATTGCAACATCTTTATCTTTTGTTGTTGTTGAGGAGAGTTGCAATGCAGGGGTTTTGGGTTTTGTTGTTGCTCATCTGGTTTAACCCTAATATGTAATGTTAATTACCTCTGACAGCGAGCTGTTTGACAACCTGATGAAATTATTGGAAGATCTAAAAGTAGGCTCTACATTACTTATTTTATAATGCTATTTGAGAATAGCTGTGCTTTTGTTTTCTGCTCTACATGTGCAAATACATAAACAATAATTAGTGCTTAAATAATTAGTGACTAGTGATTTTTTTTTTCCCATTTGAACTATATTTAAAGAAAAACTTCTCAACCAAATCATAGGATAGTGTTTAACCAATGATATGCCAAAATGTGCCTGTTCTTCCTGAGAAAGATCCTTGGAATTAGATAGCAATATCTGCTGGTCTCCTTTTTGACAGCTGCAAAGCCTTTTCTCACTAAAAGAGTGTCTATTCTGCACTACCTTAATGCTTTGAAAGTGGATGTGAGGGCATGATTTAGGTGGACGTGACTTTAGTTTCACCTGGCATGAGTCTACACAAGGCTTCCCTCTTTTCAGCATTGACAAAAAATATAATAGTATGTGTCAGTTAATTAAACTTTTGAAGAGTTGATGTAAGTTTAGCCAAAGTTTGTAGTGAGGTCAAGCCTTAAGAAGAATAATCTTCAAGTATATGTATCCATAACACAGTGGTTACTTCTCACTGTCACTTTTCTTGCCATCACGTTACCTCTCGCATCACAAGACTTCTGAATGCATGCAGCAAGTATATTTGAAATAGTTCTCAAGCTGCTCCTGTCCCCAAAACAATACAGGCTTGTTGGTAGAGAGGAGGAGGAGCTTTAAGAACTGAAATTACTAAATGAGGTAGTCAGCATGGAAAAATTGGAGTGAGGGGTATATAAGGTAGTTTGTACATTTGAAAACAGCACAGGTGGGCACATCAGAGAAGAAAATGTCCTTCAGTGCAACAACTTGAGCCAGCTTTCTCTTTGCTGAGGTGATAGTGTGTTAATAGCAGCACAGAACAGAAAACTCTGCATTTGCCCCAGGACTTCTGACTTGCTGTTAACTGTACTTTTAACAGTACTGCTATTAGCTCTTAGTGAAAAATGAAACCTCTTCATTGCAATTTTAGGTATCAGAGGGATTTTTTTTTCTCTCCTTTGTTTAATATTATTTTTATCCTTTTCCAAATCTTAGTATGTTTTCCTTAGATTCAAGAAAAGCCTTAAATTTAGTGATAACACTTTCACCACTTTGTTTTATGCCTGCTTAGATTTGTGTTAACCTGCACCTACAGACTTAGTCTGTCACCTAATTCAAAGTAAGGATTTGTTATTCTGCGCCCTTCTTAAAAGGTTAACACCATTTAAAAAAACCTCCATATTAGGAACATAAGATGCATGTTTGCTAGAAATGCACCTACCAGAAAGTTTTGAATTTTTTTTGACATTCATTCCTTCCCCTCCCCAGTCAGTGACTGATAGCACTGCTGTGATTTAGGATCTATGCTAAGAAGGTCTGGAATTACTTTTTTTTTTTTTTACATCTCCTGCCATCTCTGGTCACTCTGCTACATCACCTGAATATTTCTAGGTAAACATGCCTTTTGGGACAGTTTCTTCTATAAGAAGTCACTCAGAACACTGTGGTACTGTAGCTCAGAAGTGAATAAATACAACCGATGCTCTTAGCTATCGAGTTTTCTTTCTTTCAAGAGAAGAAATAAATTACCAGAGTTTGTTTGATTCAGACATCTGAAAGGTGGCTAAAATCCATTGCAAACTTGGAAGAAATATTTTGAACCTTTTCTTGGAGTTTGCTTCTCCAAACATAGGACAGCTCAAGTCAATAAATAAAACTGACTGTGTATATGGGTTATCAAGCAGCTGGTGCTATTCTTGTCGTGTTACCTTATCCATATGTTGAGTTGCAGCATTTTTTTTTAAGCCTTTATATGTTTTTTGGCTTCAATGTGTGTTTTACTTTTGAATCTAGCAGAGTTAGAGCAGCACAGAAGGAATTTTCTTAATAACCACGTGTCTGCCTGGAAATTAATTGAAAGAGGGGAGAACAGCTTCTATCAGTTTATCTGTGCATCCCCCTAGGATTTTTATGCCCCCCTGCTTGCCTTTTGAGAGAAGTGTTTGTGTCTCAAAGTAGACTAACATTTGAGTTGTCCTCTGGAAATCCGATTCTTTCATGGGAGACAGATCCTGTACCTACCTATGAGCATGGAGATGTGCTCTGACGCTACCTGGTGGTATTACAAGCATACTGTTCAACACAGATACAACCTCTGGCTCTGGAGGCTCCTGAGCTGCTGTTCTGCAGGCTGGGGAGGGTAGGTGTAAGAGGAGATGTACAGCGCAGCGGCTCTTGCACTTTTCCACACGTATCTCCTGCCAGCAGCTGTTGGAGACTCGATTGACCTCTTGTACCTTTAAAGCAGCTGTAATTTCATGTTCCCAGCAGGTCTTTGTTTTTCATGCAACTGTTAAGATACTACTTTGAGCAAAAATGTGAACGTGAATACAAATATTAGTATGTGCTACAAGTTCTAATAATAATGCCATGCAGAGGAATTGAAGGAGTTTCTTCTGTCCAGTTGGTCATTTTCTCTCTGATTTGTCTCCTTTGACTTGGTGAAACTTTGACTGTTCTAAAAGAAACTTGTTGACCTAAGAGCAATCTAAAGCATGTATTTTCCACTATTATGGAGGGGGTTTTGTGTTTTAGGTTTGGTGTCTCATTTCTTCACTATTTTGACATCATCCCATCCATTTTAAAAAAAGTAAAATGTCAAGGCTAACCTTCACATAATGGGGTAACTTGTCTCTTCAGCCTGCGTGGTAATTGTGATGTCACATGTGTACTACATGACGTGCAGTAATTTACATTTTTCTCTGAGATTTGACTTTTAATTTGAGAAACCTTTTCATTTTGCTGTATGAAGCCAATCTCTTCAGTGAGTCTGGAAGTCAAACCTTTTTTTTGTATGGAAAGCCATCCTGTGCACTGTACAGATGAGCCTTGTCCATCTCCTGCTCTGTCCGGTAACGTGTCACACAGGGTAACAAAATACACAATGCACAGAGGTCCTTCTAATTCCTTTAAGCTTAAACTACTTCTCCCTCCTTTTGCCTACATTTTTACCGAATTCTGTGAAATAGCTGCAGTGTTATTAAGCCCATCCTACTATGTGGTGAGACTTAATACCAGAGTCTTGTTTTCGGACCCCTCCCTCACCCCCGTTCCTTCCAGCATTAGCGCAGCGCTAACACAAGGCATGCTCGGGTTAAGCATCCTGCTCCGGGGGAGGTGACCCTGCCAGCCCAGCCTTTTTCTAAGCTGAGCTCAGCCGCCGGTGAGACCTCTGCAGGCCATGGAAGCCAGGTGCCCTTTTTGGGGGAGCACGTTGAACACTCATGGGCTTTTCAGAAGAACGTTCTCTACTAGGTGACAGGTTTTCTTAAATGACCAGATAAGCCTCGATTAACGGCATTGGTTTCCCGAAACCTCGTTCACAGCAAGTGGTTGTTCATGTCACTAAAATACTTCAGATCGCTTTAAAACCATGTGTATTGCAGGGAAACTACTCCTGAAAGCATCTGCACATCAAACCTGCATTAAAAATTTACGTGCTGTAGTGATTTACTAACTGAATTTGAAATAAATATAACAGGCTTTAACTAACAGTCTTTCCTTTTACTGTGGAAAAATTTGCTTTTGGGGGAGCACTTAATTAGCTTTTAGGAATCTATTAATAATGAATTTACTTTTTTAATTATTGCTTTTTGGTTTTGTGGTTTTATTTAAGCATGCTAAGCTAAGCCTCTGTATTTTTTGTTTTTTAGATTTGACACAGTTGAAGGCATGTAAGTGGTCATTTAAATTTTTCCAAAAAACTTAAAGACAAAAAAATTTTATAAACACAAAAAGGGTTTCACTGTTTAATGTTTCCAATTTAAAACAGTTTCCTGTTCTCCCGCTTTTGGCATTGTTTTTTTTTTTCCCTAGCAGTCTCTCTTTTTTTTTGGTTCTAAAGCTGTGCTAATGTAAACTTTTAGGAATTTATAAATACTTTCAGTGACAAATAGTCTGTCAAAACCTATTCTCTTTAGAAATGTTTTGGCTAAGCCTCAAGCCCAATTTGGTCAAACTTCAATACTGAGTAGAAGTGGATAAATTATGAAATTCCCCCAGTTTTTATCCATAGCTCCATCACCTTTTTATAGATGCTAATAAAGAATTAGTGGAAATTTTATACTTATCTGTAAATTTGCAACTCTTGATTGGATTGGGGAATTAGTTACTTTACTCTCTTCTGACCATGGTTTTATCTTATTACTGGCTCGCAGAGGTTCCACTTTGCACATATCTAGAATAAGTTCTGATTTTTACACATTAACTTAGAGGGCTGTTTTAACATATGTCCTGTTACATCAGTTAAATGTTTTACATCTTTGTTTACTGGTTTGTTGTTTTGGTGTGGTGGTTTTTTTTCCCTTCATCTCTCTCTCTGTTTTTGTTCCCTTGTATCGTCTCATCCTGAAATATGGGGTGATATGGGTAAAAGCACAATGATTTTACCCACATCACGTCCTTAAGACCTCACAAAACCAGTTGTGACCAATGTTGTAAAGCTCTCAGCTGTACATGCTCACTTGTTAGTTCATCAAATCCTCTGTGCAGACTGATGTTCTTTTTACTACTTTCTCAAGCACAGCTTGCATGACATCCCTATTAGATTAATAGGTTGTCGGTATGGTTCTCCTTCCTGTTCAAGTCTGTAGAAACTGCAGCAGTGCACATATACTCTAGATTAATTTTCTGAAGAGCAGGTACATTTGAGAACTTTACACTTCTAAAAGGTAACAACAAGAAAACAGTCTTGTTTTGACAGCTGGCTAGCTTCCACAAACACTGCTACTCACCTCTTCTTTCCTTTTCTTCTTATTTTTGTGTATTATTGTACATACCTGTGTTTAACCTTTTTTTTTTTCCTTGACAAAAGTTGTTAGCAGTTGGCCTTTTGAAGGGCTAAGGTAAACAGCAGACTGAGGATCACTTTCAGTCTCATATATCATACAGCATTTTAGTCACCAATCCAAGCTTTGCAACCATTAGGTCAGATTATTTTATTTTTTTAAAATGGAAATGCCTTTTTTGATTATTTTTTTTAAATGGAAATGCCTTTTTTTTTCCCCTTCCTTGCCCCCCACCAGTTGTCACTTTTAAAATACTGGTGTTTGAGGAAAAAGTTCACCTGGCCTTGAGTTCATCTGACACCGATTGCTTTCACTGTACCGTTAGTTGGTGAAAATGGGCAAACGGGAATCATCAAACTAGACCTTGGCTGTCTTTGATACATGTTATATATATAACTGCTCTTCATTTAAGAATGAATAGCAAATTCTGTATCAGAACAGACACTGCTAATTAAGTTTCAGTCATCACTGGAAGTTGGTCAAATCTTTTTTTTTTCCTCTTAGAATGTAGGTTGGTTTTTTTTTGGGTTTTTTTTTTGCATGATTTCAATCAGAACAGGGTTTTTTTGTTGTTTGTTTTTTTTAAAGAAATGAAAACAAAAATTTAATTTTTGATAGGGCTTAGGCTTGCCACCTCTATTTTAAATTTGCTGATCTGAGTGGCTCTTGCCTATCCTCTGCTGGTTGATTGTAACAATTCCAAGCCTATTCAGTTCTTCATTTTTCCCAAGGCGAGAGTTAAAAACCCCGTCATTTTAAGCTGTACACACTCCAAACTGAAATGAGGCTGGTGATTTGTTTTGATTGCTCTTTGTTGAACAGCAGAAAAGTCTTCAAAAGACTGTGTGGAGCAATCATCACCAGATCAAAATCACCCAGTTTTATTGGATATTTAATATGAAAATTTCTATTTAAAACCTGTCTCACCGTACATGGATAGCAGGCTTGTGTACAGCTTTCAAAATTCAGTAGAATCCAGGAAAGTCGTTACCATCAAGTGGATAGAAAGATTAAAAATAGTGTACTTGATTTTTATACATTAAGTTTATGAATAGCTTTCTAAAGGAAAATCTTGCAACTAACACTTGCATGAAATACTGATGTCCAGTAGCCCAGATGTTTTGGGGGGCTTTTTTGGTTTTGGGGTTGGGTTTTTTTGGCAAAGTTGCTACATCTTCAAAAATACGACCACAGCATTCAACACAGTTCACAGTTACCATGTTAACTTACTTTTGGGCTCACTTTGAACAGTGAAGACTTAGAGAGGAAATGGAACTTTTGTCTGCAACACTCTTGAAACTTTTATTTTCTGTCTGTTGATTTTTGTGTACGTTTGAACTGGAAAGAAAAAGAACACCTCAAGATCACTTGGAAGACACTAATTTTTTTTTCTTTTGTAACTTTGGCTTCCTCTCTTCCAATCACCAGGTTCTACTAAAGATAGAAAGTCAAGATTTTCTGTTAACCTAAATGTAACCTTGTTGGGGGAGGAAAAGATACTGTATGAAATGTTTTTTTGAGGAAAGCTTAACTAAACAATTGCAATAAGGCAAATCGAATTTAAGCCAGTAGCGCGTACAGCCTTGTTTATACTTAATGCTTCAGCGTTTTTGTCTTGGTTTTGCAGATACCCTAATGTAACAGACAGGAAAAAAAGTTCTTATTAAATAACTAACTACTACTTCTTCTGGATTTATGGCAGGAGCCCGTTGGCACAGATGGAGGAGGAAAGGAGGGAGCATGTAGCCAAAATGAAAAAAATGGAAATGGAGATGGAACAGGTGTTTGAGATGAAAGTCAAGGAAAAAGTTCAGAAACTGAAGGACTCTGAAGCTGAGGTAATGAAAATTGCTTAAACCCCAGGAAGCTTGAGGCTGAGTGAGTGTAGAGGTGACTCTCTTTCCCAAGACTTTGCAACATGACCTGTCTGGGAATTTTGTTTAAAGGCAATTTAGTTACTGTTTCTCAGCTCGCATCTTTCCTGAAAAGGCATAAGCCCAAACTTAAAATAGAATTTTAATGTTTGCATGCATTCTCTTTTTATTTTCACAGTCAGAGTATGCTAAAATACTCCTTAGCTTTCTTACCCTCTCTTTCTTCCTCTTCTTTGGAATATCTTATGCCTGTTTTCATGGAATTTAAAAAGTTATCGAACTTTTTCTTGGGTTTCATAAGCTCATGTAGTAATATATGCATATTAAAAAAGCTTATTGGGAATTTTAAATCAGAAATCATCTAAATAAGAATTGCTAGGCTAAGAAAGAGTCAGGAATATGTTATTGTCAGTGTTTGGGTGTCATTTCAACCTACATACATTTTATGGACATTTAACGCTCAATTTCTGTCACCTCCAGGTGAAGTCCTCACAGTGAAACTGGTTTTTATTGGCTTCAGTCAGCTCTCAAAGTGATCTTTTTAAGAGACTATTACACAATTTCATTTAAGTAGGAAATGAATGTTTGGCTTTGAGAAGGCAGCTTCTCACAAGAAGCGTAACAATAGAGAAGTTTGAAGCTGTCAAAGTTGCTATAGAAAGTTTGAGGGAAAGTGAAGAACCTTGGAAGGGTACTTGAAATGCTTGGCAGCCCAGGCTTTGTAAGCAGCCAAGGCATGCTGGCTCAGAGGAAAAAAACCAAACCACTAGTTGGTTTTTTTCCCCTTTTGGAGAAACAGATAGATAAGCATAGAATCAGAGAATGGTCTGGGTTGGAAGGGACCCCAAGGATCACAGAGTTCCAACTCCCTGCCACAGGCAGGGCCACCAACCTCAGGCCTGGATCTACACAAGGTTGCCCAGGGTCCCATCCAACCTGGCCTTGAACACCTCCAGGGATGGGGCATCTACTGCCTCTCTGGGCAGCCTGTTCCAGCACCTTACCACTCTCTCTGTAAAGAACTTCCCCCTAATATCTCATCTAAACCTCTCCTCCTTTTGCTTTAGTCCATTCCCCCTTGTCCTGACATTATCTACCCTTGATTCCCCTCCTGTTTGTATGCTCCCTTCAGGTACTGGAAGGCTGCAGTGAGGTCCCCCACAGCCTTCTCTGACTTAGGCTGAACAAGCCCAGCTCCCTCAGTGTCTCTTCATAGGGGAGGATATAAATGTTACGATACACCTGTCAGTGATTTGAGGATTCTAGCATAGAGGTTTTATCTGGATCACAGTGTTTAATCAGTCACTGGATTTATCATTCCTCAATTTCTGTCTCTGGCTCTTTTTGAACCCATTTATACTCCTGGCCTCCCCACTCTCCTTGTCACATAAAAAATGAAAATCTTTCTTTTTATGTACTGTCTCATGACTTTTCAACTGAGTGCATCCTGTGATCTTAGATTTTTAAATGTTCATGCAATTCATTCTTTTTTCCCCTTCACCTTTCATGACTTCATAAACTTGTATTTCTCTAAGTGTAGAAAAGTGGGCAATAGGCAGTGCTGAGTATAAAAGGTGTAAAAAAATTTTGTAAAAGGAAATACATTTTGAAGAGTTTCTGTGACAGACTTGCAAGAGAGCAAGGAAAGGGGGAGGTTCTTTTTAACTCAATTACAAACCATGTTACACCATGCAAAAGGAATCACTTTTCCTGACAGTGTCTCCAGTCTCACATACAAGTCTGTCCCATCAACTTACAGGAGAGACTTCTTAAGCTGTTATAGCAGTGTAGACAAATCATTTCTATATTAGATTATTAATATTCATTTCTATATTATACTAATAATCACTCAGTAAATAAATTGTTCCACTTAATAAGGACCTATTTAGGAAAACATTATTAATAAAGTGAATACTATAGGATGAAATCCATGTTTGGGCTTTGTTTCCCCACACATCAAAGATGCTGTGAACTTACACGTTTCTGAGGCTTGAAGCAGCAAACTGCAGAGCTTTTATGTTTGCCTCAAATATCCAAGCATTCTTCAACTTCCTTTGGTTTGCCACAGGTAGCTGTTCACAACTCCTGTTTGTAACTTGGGCAGCACTTGGGGTGGCTTCTGTTAACTGTAAAACAAGGCTATGGGATTAGTACCCTTTTTGTTTCTGTTACTGGCAATGCCTAAAGCACTGGAGGTTTTGGTCTAAGAGTTGCTGCCTCTGAAGAGGAAATAGGAAATAGAAAAAAACCCACATTGTCTTTTCTTGCATTCGTGTAGTTGCTGCTCATTGTTGCCAAGCTCCAAAAGTGGCTGTTTTCTGCACTTACTGACTCTGCTCACAACTTTTTCCTGTAGCTGCAGCGACGCCACGAGCAAATGAAAAAGAATTTGGAGGCACAACACAAAGAACTAGAGGAGAAGCGTCGCCAGTTTGAGGACGAGAAAGCAAACTGGGAAGCTCAACAACGTATTTTGGAACAACAGAATTCTTCCAGGTAAAGTGGAGTCTTGTCTTGCAGCTCACAGTAAATGTTCTGGAGAAAAGGCAGTTTCTCTGGTGGTGATAGAGGTGGTCGACCGCTATGGAACTGCCACTTATAAGCCAGGAAAAATCATTAACTGCTTCTAGTTACTAATGAGTATATATAATCACAAAAATTGGAAAGATTATTAGCTTCTGAAGCAGATTTTAATCTGCAAAAACACCATATCCATACAGAATGAGATCCATCTATAAAATTGTTTGATTGCATCAGACTCCTGAGGGATGACGAGTCGAGGCTTTCAAAATCAAAGTGTTTAACTCTCCTGCTCCTTGGGACAGGAAATCTACTGATGAATGCAGTGCTTGACTTCCTGCAGTAAAAGTACTGTGTGCATAAGTTTGAGGGCTGGAGCACCTGCCCTACAAAGAAAGGCGGAGGGAGCGGGGCGGGGTCAGCCGGGAGAAGAGAAGGCTGCGGGGGGACCTCCTTGCAGACTTCCAGTACCTGAAGGGAACTTATAAGCAGGAGGGGATTAAACTTTTTAAAAGGGTAGATAATGGCAGGACAAGGGGGAATGGACTAAAGCTAAAGGAGGGAAGGGTTAGATTAGCTATTGGGGGAAGTTTTTTACAGAAAGAGTGGTGAGGTGCTGGAACAGGCTGCCCGGAGAAGTAGTGGATGCCCCGTCCCTGGAGGTGTTCAAGGCCAGGTTGGATGGGGCCCTGGGCAACCTTGTGTAGATCCAGACCTGGAGGTTGGTGGCCCTGCCTGTGGCAGGGGGGTTGGAGCTCTCTGATCCTTGGGGTCCCTTCCAACCCAGACCATTCTATGATTCTATGATAAGTTTCATACATTGTATTGCAACCATTAAAGCTGTAGGAAATCAGTATTGAAAAATATGCATGTTAGTGATTTGGCTTGTTTTTAAAGAGCGTGTATGAATTATCTAACACTTCTTTAAAATTTATTTATATCATTTTAGAACCTTGGAAAAGAATAAGAAGAAAGGGAAGATATTTTAAATGCATCACTTTGACCACCAGTTATGTATTAGTTGCCAATATGCCAGCCTGGACATCAGTGTTTGTTGGATCCGTTTGACCATTTTTGCACCACTTGTATCCATAGTAATGGATTAACAGCATGACAAATTTTTCGTTAATTTTGATGGAGAATGAGATGCCTTGAATTGTCTAGGGTGTTGTGTACTTGGAAAAATAACAGCTCTAAGTACCTTTTTTTCCTGTTTTTCTTTTTTTTTTTTTTTTCCTTTTTTTAAACAGCTGTCATTTTAATGCAAAAGAAAACATTTTACTGTTGTACAATCATGTTCTGGTGGCTCGACGGTTTACAGGATCTTAAAAAAAAAAATGCAAGGACTCTAGACGGTTTTTAGTGAGGATAAATTGCCATAATATGATGCAAACAATGCTTATCTATTATTATAATACAAGAATTCCATTCAGTGCAGCATATACAATAATGTAATTTAGTCTAACACAGTTGACCCTATTTTTGACACTTCCATTGTTTAAAAGTACACATGGAAAAACAAAAGTTGTAGGCTTACAGTGCACCTAAGCTTTTTATAACAACCCTTTTATGTTTTGGATTCTTTAAATATATGCTATTCTCATTTAGTAACTTCTTTAGCCAGAAGGATCTCATTACTGCTTCATTTTTTGTAATAACATTTAATTTAGATATTTTTTTCCATATATTGGCCCTCCTAAATAGAATATAGCTTCTTTCATATGGTAGGAACCAGTGAGTAAAACTTTCCTTTAACTCCCCTTTTACATTTTATGGTAAGTAGCAGGAAAATGCATTTATAGGTCATTTCTAGGCAAAAAGTTGTGGAGTTAACTACCAACCTGTTTCTACCTGCGTGCAGTCTTTTCTTTCTCTTTACTAGAAATGGGAATATGGCCTCAAGGAAAAAAAAAGAAACAACATCACCATTTTGCATTTAGCTGTAATCATATACTGCATTTCTGTATTTTTGTTTGTATTGTAAAAAGTCACATAATAAACAATGTTGTGATGTTAACACCCCGCTGCGTCCCACGTTTTAAGAGGAGTTAGAACAGCCGAGTGCTTCTCTGGGAAAGGATGGAACCTCCCTCTCTTCCACCCCGACTTGATTGACCTGGGCCTTGGGTTCATCCCAGGCGACAGCGTTAAGGTACAGGAGGTGCCTACCCGCTGTGGGATCCTTGGGTAATCCCGTTTCCCTGGCTGCCCTTCAGGATTGGGAAAAGGAGGAGCCTGTCGTGCCCAGAAGAGGGCACAAGTGTCCACACAGCCCCTGCGAGCTCCCCTTTCGGTGCTCACATCAGGCCTTGTGTGAGCTTTGACATCCCTCTGGATACAGGCCTCTTCTTCCATAGGCCTCACGCTTCTGGTAGGCTCGTTGGCAAGGGTGGTGGTGGTGGTGGGGTTGGTTTGACTTCAGTTTTAGTTGTGTCAGTTCTAATAAATGTCATAGCCAGGACCCTGGTATTTAAAATACAGCCTACAAGTTGTTAAAAAATTGATGGGGACTTTTTAATACCTGTTTTTGCTGGTGAAACAATGGCGAGTGTCTCTTTGTTTTGGCAGGTGTCCCTTGCATCGCCCCTGCTATCACGCTGTTCCCGTTCATTTTTCTTCTACATGAGTTGAGCTTATCAGAAGAACCGTTTATTCAGCGAGCTTCCCAAAGGCACTGGGACGCTTCCAGTAGCCTATGTAAAGGCCTCCTGGTAACTCCTTTCAAATATGCTGCCCCTCTCTTGTCAGAGAAGACGCTGGTTGTCAGGGGTGGGCATAGCTTTCCCTTTTCAATGAGCAGAACAGCCAAGCCCAAACTCTGAATGTATCGTGGAGGATACATGGTGCTTGCATCTGCCCCTGGGGTTTCAGTTTAATTCAGTAAATTGGATAACCTCTTTTCAGTGGTCTGTGGGGACAGGACACGGGGCAACAGCTTCAAGTTGGAGCACAGGAAGTTCCACACCAATATGTGGAAGAACTTTTTCACAGTGAGGGTGCCAGAGCACTGGCACAGGCTGCCCAGGGGGGTTGTAGAGTCTCCTTCTCTGGAGATACTCAAGACCCGTCTGGACACCTGCCTGTGTGACCTGTCCTAGGGAGCTGCTTTGGCAGGGGTTTGGACCCGATGATCTCTTGAGGCCCCTTCCAACCCCTACGATTCTGTCATAAGGGAAAGAACGAGCGAGACCATCTCAGAGAGAAGCTGCAGACTCTGATTTGCTTTTAGGGCTTACCAAAGCCCAGCTTATACTTACTGCCTGTGGGTGTGCCCCTTGGCTCTGAAAGAGAGATTTCATTCCTCAGGAAACTTTTTAAGTCATGCTTATCGTCTGCCTCCCCACTCCTCCATCCTCCCTCTTCCCCGCCCCACCCCCTGGCCCCTCAGGGTAATCAGAAACTAATATAAGCTCTGGTTAGATCTTCTGCATGAGGAAACATAGACACTTATTAACACAGCATTTGTATTTGAATTAAAATCTAGAACAGAAAGAAGTTAAGTGTTCAGAGTTCTCTTCTGAAATGGAGCATTGCCCTTCTGGGAAGACTTTTATCACTTCTTAACTTGGTTTTTAAATGTTTTGGCTTTTTTCTGGTAGGTTTAGGCTGCACCAGAAGGGTACAAATTGTCCAAAACTTAGAATTCTTTTTCAGGCTTTCTGTGCTGTCTAGTTGGGGTGGGGAGGGTATAGCGTTACTTAAACCATTAAATAAAATTGAGACTGGGAGGCACAAACCTGTGCAGCTTGCAGTAGCGTAGCTGTGTAGCCAGTAAAAGATCTATAAGCTAGAGATGTACTCTGATACTGCCCAGGATACTATATCTTTTTATTTTCTCTCCCAGAGGTCACTGGACAGCACGAGGCTTGTCTCTGTATTTCACAGCATGCCAGGAGGGAGAGGTGGCCTCCACTGAGGCACAAAATCAGAGGTGTGAAAGAGCTGGAAGAGCAGTTCTGTTTACACCTGGGCAGGTTTAGATTGGATGTTAGGAAGAACTTCTTCACAGAGAGGGTTGTTAGGGACTGGAGCAGGCTGCCCAGGGAGGTGGTGGAGTCACCATCCCTAGATGTGTTTAAAAGATGGGTAGATGCGGTGCTGAGGGACATGGTTTAGCAGTGGCTTTGGCAGGGTAGGGTGATGGTTGGACTTGGTTGGAATGGACCTTTCTGTGGTTGTGTGATAGTAGAATTGTTAGAATAACACAGTCTAGTCTTCAGTCAGACATGAGGCTGGAGGTGTTGCTGCTCTATTTGTGAAGGAAAATCTCAATTCCGCTCAGAGTGCTCTTTTGGGGTGAGGAAGGGAAAACCACCCCGCTCCTGCCAAGTGTGGCACTGCAGACAGCCCTGTTGAATGTACAACCAGCCCATAGGTGTGTGGGGGGGTGTGGGGATAGTTGCTCTTACACAGGAAATGCACCTGTATTTTTGTATATGAAGAAGTGAATGAAGACTGCCAGCCTGGGACTTGTTGTGATGTAAAATGCTCTCCCCTGCGGGGTTGCTTACCCGGCTGATCGGTTTCAGGGATGCTGATAATGCTGCCTCCCTCCTGACACAGAAGTGCCAAGGTTTGATGGAGTTGTGAGGTAGTTCTTCCTGTTTTCACTACAGTTTTTTCCCCTTTGACAGTTGGTGACCAGCTGATTCCCCTTTTGTCTCCTCAAAAGGCCACACGTGGGACCTTTGGAGTTCAGGTGGCTTTGTGTCACCAGGGTACATACACCCCGTGCTCAGCCTGCTCATGCAATAACCAAACCATTCCTCAATTTGTCAACCTAGGGAGTGAGGCAGTCTACATTGCCCCTTCATAACTGTCACTTTAAGCATAAAGAAGAGATTCTTAATTGTTTGAGGGTTGATCCCTGTCTTCATTGATTGAAGGAACCCCTCAGTCTGAATATAAGTGGCTCCACATGTAAATGCTTTTAAAGGTTTTAATACCAGCAAATCAATATGGAAATCAAGAATTGGGCTGGATTACTGGTTTGTGCTTTGGAAATAAGCAGGAAGTGTAGCTGAATTTGTGGAGCAAACCAGTACATCAGGGGTTTGTCCTCCTATTTGCCCAGCCTTGTCAAGCTCCTTTAGTCTTTGGGTGGCGAGGGCAGGCTGCGTTAGGTGTCCAAGGTTAAGGGCATGCTTTAACCCGAGGGCTAGCTGCTGAGGTGGCTTTTGCATGTAGTTCTTGGGTTTCCTGCCAGCTTCCCCTTAATGTTTACAAGCCTCTCAATGCAGTTTATATTTCTCCACAGCCAATGTCTCTGTTTCCTGTCCTTTAAGTGCTCAGCAAAGGCAGTGACTCCCCTCTCCGCAACCTATGGCTGCTTCATCCCGTCTTCTGAGCATCCTGTTCTGCTGGGTGGCTGGTGGGTTTGGTGGCCAGCCTGCCACGATCGCCTGCCCCTGCCCCCAGGATCTTGTACTGCTCTTTCTGAAATGATCTGTCTGTACCAACACCTTCAGGCAGGGAGTGCTTCCAAAGCTCCCTGCTGTGATGTGGTTTTGCCCACCCCTGCCTTCCTGTTGCCACCTGGTTACTTTTCCCAGGAGCTACTCCACTGTTGCTCTTGGCAGCTTGCTTTTGCTTCTAACCAGCCACAAATGTTCCTCAGCACCCTGGTAGAAAGGGCAGAGGTCTCTTTCAGAGGGGGCAAATGGAATTCCTCCCCACACCAAATCTACCCACCTGCTGATGCCAGAACAAAGCTCTGTTCCCATCATCTTGATTCTCTGTGTGGTTTTCATCTGCTACAGAGAGCAGTGAGGAGGCACAGTAAGCAGAAGGTCTTTCCCTTCCTATGGTAGCCAGGACATACAGCTGTGAGACCAGAGAGTTTGGTCCATTCATCAGGTACCCACAGCTGCCTGGGGCACCCCAACGTGAGCAGGAGGGGATGCAGGAGAGGGCATCTGTGGCTATGGGTGGGTACCCTGCAGCTGCACTCTGGGACCGGTGAGTGGGCTGGGATGCCCAGCAGTGCTGCTGTGGAGGCTGCAGGTGCAGATAATCCCCGTTGCTGCACCCTGCTTTCCTTGGATGACTGAAGGAAGAGATTTTCCAAGGAATATCATGAAAAGAAACTGCTGACTGACATAGGAAACAGAGTAGAAATCTTCATCCATTCTCCTCATGATGGAGAGGGCAGCTCTGGTTCTCCTTCTGTAATGTATTTTCCAACGTAAGGTCTTTTCCAGCCTTGTGATTCTGTGATCTGTAGAGGTCTTGAAGGCAACCAAGATGCTGCTTTAGTGCAGCCAGAGCAGTTTTCCTGTGAAGGTGATCATCTTTGAGTTTGCCCTGGGACAACTCAACCATGGAAGTCAAGACAAAAAACTTGTGTCTTAAGGGGGGTGGGGAGGGTGTGGAGGTGGGCTGCAGGGGTGGCTTCTGCAAGAAGCAGCTAGAAGCTTCCCCTGGGCCTGGCAGAGTAAACAGCAGGTGGGTTCAATGCCAGAGTCATTGCAGATCAAGGCTGAGCCCATCAGCAATGATCATAGCACCTCTGGGAATCACATTTAGGAGAGAAAAAATGCAAGCAGCTGCATTTTGCCACCAGAGAAGGGAGTGAGAAGATGTAAGAAACTGTGCAGGCACCAAGGCCAGGGAAGAAGGGAGGAGGTGCTGTGGCTGCTGGAGAGAGAGATATTCCCTGCAGCCCATAGAGAAGACCATGGTGGAGCAGGTGTCCCCCACAGCCCAGGGAAGATGATGGGGAGCAGAGACCCCACACTCGAGTAGGTGGAGACACGTGAAGGATGCTGTGACCAGTGGGAAGCCTATGCTGGAGCAAGCTCCTGGCAGGACCTGCAGCCTCTGGAGAGAGATGCCCACACCAGAGCAGGTTTGCTGGGGGTACTTGTGACTCCATGGGGGACCATGCTGGAGCAATTTGGTCCTGAAAGTCTGCACCCCATGGGATCCACACTGGGGCAGTTGCTGAAGAGCTGAAGCCCCTGTGGGAAGGACGCATGTTGGAGAAGTTTGTAGAGGATGGTCTCCCATGAGAGGGACCCCATGCTGGAGCAGGGGAAGAGTGTGATGAGTCCTCACCCTGAGAAGGAAGGAACAGGAGAGAGAACTTGAGATGAACTGACCCCCATTCCCTGTGCCACTCTGCTACTCAGGAGAGGAGGAGGGAGAGAAATCTGGAATAAAGTTGAGCCTGGGAAGAAGGGAGGGGTGGTGGTGGTGTTTTAGGATTGGGTTTCATGTCTCATTGTCCAACTGTCTTTTAGATTCCATGTAGAGTCTGTTTTGCCTGTGGTGTTAGTTGCTGAATGACCTCTCCTGGTCCTTACCTCAACCTGTAAAGCACTCCTATTTTCTCCCCTGTCTGAGAAGGGGGTGATAGAGTGGCTTTGGGCACCCGGCCTCCAGCCAGGGCCACCACAGCAGCTGAGACTCTTTCAGACCAGCAGATCTTTCACCAGAGGCATTTCACCAGGGGCAGTAGCAACTCAGTGCTGCTGCTTCATCAGCTCTGCCCACAGAGCAACCCACTCCTGGCTTTGCCTCGTTCCTCTCTGGCTGCCAAGCCTCTCTCCCACAGAAACATGGGCCTTTTTATTTAATCCTGGACAAATCCTCCATGCTATGACCTCATTCTTTGACTGGCAAATAAGGGCAGCAGGTCAACACCTGTTCCTAGAGTGTGTGTGTTGGGCTCTGTGCTTTTTACAGCTCTTTAAAAATAATTTCAAATGACTCTTCTGTCTTGATTTTGTTTTTGGGAGCCTGGGATTTGGCCACCCACGAGCCTCTCCTCATCCTTGAAGATTCACTCCTTGTCCTGAGAAGCCCCAGGGAGGATGTGGCAGCTGAGTTACCTACCCAGGCTCCTCTGGAGGCTTTGCAGGTGATGCTGGTGGCAACCCACCTCATTTGCAAACTGGCTTACGGAGAAGGGAATGTTCCACAGTTCGTTGCGCTCACCAGTGGGATGGTGGAAGAGTCACAAGCACATCGTATCAGGCACGTTACAAGTGCAAAAACCAGCTGGTGGTCCCTGGGGCACGCAGTACTACCTCTCTCTACCCAACCTCCCTGGCTTATTGGGCTACAAAACAGCTGAAAACCCAGAAATGACCCAAACCCCAGGAAAACTTCATGTCTGCCCGTATTTAAGCAGCAGGTGGCAACATCCTCTGCTTTATGAAATCCAGTGTACGGCTTTGTGAAGGGTTTCCTTCTCCTTCTCTGGGAGCCAGGAGGAACTTCAGGCTCTGTTTGCAGCCTGTGCCTTTCTCAGGAGCACCTTGCCCATACCTCCAATGAAGCCTTCAGAAGCGTGGTAGGGAAGAGCCACGGCTCCTGTTCAGAGAAGGTGGGTTTGCCCCTGATGTTCTCCCAGCGAGCACAACCCGAACTGTGTCGGTGGTGCGCAAGGGTGTGCGTGCAGGGGTGTCTCCATGTGGACTGACAGATGCTTTCCCTGTGTGGTGGCTACAGTAGGTTTGGGAAGCAGGCTGGAAATCAAAGCTTCCCCTGAGCCTGCAGGTGTGTGTTTTAATGGCTTCTCAAAGGGGCAGCTTAGAAAAACATTTCCACGTTCCTATTCCCAGTGTTAACCCCCAGGGCAGCTCAGTCATGGCTCGCCTCCAGCACCTTCCCCCTCCTGCCCTTGTCTCCCCACTCTCCTGCCTGCCTTCCCCACGCCTCTGCCCTGCTCCTCCCCCAGCCCTGGCTTCTCCTGCTCCTACAGCAACAATGTGAAAAGACCCCCACCCCAGACCCCCCCCATGGCACATCCTGCCCTTCTCCACCTCCCTATTACCCCTTCCTGCCATTCATCCCCTCTTCTTTCCACAGAATCACAAGGTTGGAAAAGACCTTTAAGATCATGAAGTTCAACCGTTCCTGTCCTCTACTAAACCATATCCTTAAGTACCTCATCTACCTTTTTTTTTAAACACATCCAGGGATGGTGATTCAACCCCCTCCCTGGGCAGCCTGTTCCAGGCCCTGACAACTCTTTCAGTGAAGAACTTTTTCCTAACTTCTAATCTGACCCTGCCCTGGCACAGCTTCGTGCCGTTTCCCCTTGTCCCATCACCTGTCACCTGGCTGCAGAGACCATCGCCCACCTCGGCAAGGTGTTTGCAGAGATGTTTGGGTTGGTCTTTTCTCTCGGGTGACAAGTGACAGGATGAGAGGCAATGGCTTAAAATTGCATAAGGGGAGATTTAGGTTGAGTATCAGGAAGAGCTTCTTTACTGAAAGTGTTGCCAGGCATTTTTACAGGCTGCCCAGGGAGGTGGTGGAGTCACCATCCCTGGAGGTATTTAAAAGGCGTATAGATGAATTCCTTAAGGATGTGACCTAGAGGTGGACTAGGCAGGGTTAGGCTGTGGTTGGACTCGATGATCTGAAGGGTCTCTTCCAACCCCGGTGACTCTATGATTCATACTCAGTCCCTGCCATCCAGCTCTTCCACACTTCTGGCTCATGAAAGTGAAATGATTGTGGGTGTGAAGCATGAGGGTAGCTGAGGATGTCCAAAAATGCAGTGATTTTGAACAAACTAAACCCCTCACACCCCTTGACTGAATCCCCTTCTGGCTAGTGCGATTCTCTCTGGCACTTCCAGTCTTCCACATCCATGTGCCACTGCTTGTGGTGATGATGAGCTGCTGTGCAGAGCAGGGTAAACCCCACCCTATTACAGAGAAGGAGGCAGCCAGAAAACCAGGTCAGATCACAAGGTTTTGCTATAAGAGGAGAGCGCGGCTGTAGCTGTGCAGGCAGCAAGTGCCAGCTCAGAGATTCCTGGGAATCAGGGGAGAGGCACAACTGACACTGATTTAAAAGCTACTAGAATATTTCTGTCAGTAAGGGCAGGTGGTCAACAGGAGAGGCCTGAAAGCCTGGGGGAGTTCCTCTGCTACGGTGAGGATGCCAAATCCCCAAGCCATGAAGTGACTGGAAGACCTGGGGCTCAGGGGGGGTGCTGGCACTAGGCAGGCTTCCACTTTCTGTTTCACCTTCGACTCCTCGCGGTCGTTGCTCTGGCACATGATTTGTGTTGCTCTTTGAACCCCTTTCCCAAACCCTTCCTTGTAAAACACACTCTTACCGTTACCATGCTTTTTTCTCAGCCACCAGGATGATGTGTCATCCAGCCTCCCCACCTGTGGGGACTGTCCCCACCCCTGTGAAGCTACGGCAGCGCTTGGGGAACACGTGCCAACGAGCAGCTCCTGTTACTTAGGCATTTAGTTTTCTGTGACCAGAAAAGGCGTCGGTTTAACACCTGCTCCTTCTTACTCCATGATTTCAGTTCCTCTTCCAGGTGCTTTTCCTGCACCAGGATTTGTAATCTGTAATCCTGGTTGGGTGTGGTGGCCCCATTTGGTGGGAGTCTGGAGGAGATGGATCAAGTCCAGGCTGATGGCAGTGAACGTGCCCCATGCCTGAGCAGCCAAGCTGCACGTGCACCCGAGGGCACGGGAAGGGCTGGCCCCTGTCTTTGCAAAAACCCCTGTCTGTCACCTTTGGAAGGTCCTGGAGATCAGGGGAGGTCCCAGTGACTGGAGAAAGGCAAAGGGCACACCTGGCTTCAAAAAGCGATGAAAGGATTGTTAGGTGGTTCAGCGGGGACAAGCGCCTGGTGCTGCAAGTAGGCAGGATCAACCCCTGACAGGGATACCGTGGGGGATGGGGGTGTGGACACGACAGCAGCTCTGTTGGAAAGGCCAGGGGGTGGTGGGGCAGGAGCTGAGCGTGAGTCCCCAGCATGCCCTGGAAGTGGTGGAGACCTGCAGCATCCCACCACTACAGGCAGGAGGGTGGCTTGTAGGTTGAGGCAAGGGGTTTTCTCATTAGACCATGTGTAGATACTGCATCCCCCCTGCTACATGATGGATGTCAGTGAACTGCAGTGGGTACAGGGGAGGTCCCAGGGTGGCTGTGCAGGTGCCCAGTAGGCTGCACGGGCTCCATCCCTGGAGGTTTTGCAGCTGTGCTGGATACAGCCCTGAGCACCCTGGTCTGAGCTTTGAGTGGGAGGTCAGACCAGAGACACCTATCCTCCACAGTCCCTTCCTACCTGAACTACTCTGTGCCTCTCGGGCAGTTCCAGGGACAAGGCAAAACCCTGAACTAAACTAGTTAGTCTGAACCCCACAGCCACATGGAGCACCCCAGGCTGGAGAGAGCATCACAAAATGCCAGGAAGGGACCATCCAATGGTGAGGTTGCCCCCCTTGTGTGTACTTACACCAAACAGAAACCACACAGAACATGTAATTGCCTCGCAGAGGTATCCCATGGCTCGGAAACAAGGATTCTGAATGCTGCTTAAAGCACCAAGGCTCATGTCTCCAAAACAGCAAGCTGGTCTGTGTGTCTGTACGTGAGCTTTATTTACTACATGGTTATCTATGGGATGTAAAAAGCTGGCCCTGGCTTTACCTGGGGAACAGGAACGTGTCTCACCACCTGGTGTCCCTGCCTGCCGTGGCCTCATCCTGGGACTGAGCTGGGTTTCCTGGGGCAGCTCTCAGGCTTTCTGGATAATTGCCTCGTTACTGGAAGCTTCTCCTGGTTTCCTGGGGGAGGTTTGATCACATTTGCTGCTGTGATTCTTCCCACAGTGCCACAATGCCTCTCAGGTGACTGACCCAGAAGCCACTGCTGGGGAGGACAATGACCTTTGGGGGAAGCTGTGGCAGGGAGAGGAGCAGGGTCCACAGGGTTCCTCCTCTCCGGGCTCCTGGAGCAGCCCCCAAGCCCCCTGGCTGGGGGCAGAGCGCAGATGTTGAGATATGCCAGCATCCCGAGCCGCACCGCTGGGGATTTACGTCACGGGGTCTGTCTGAGCGGCGCTCGTGCCTAATCCCTGCAGCAGGGCAGCCACGTTGCCAGATGTTACAACTCCAGTGACCTAATTTGGGATCTGGGGGAGGGGGATCGACATCTGCTACCCCTGTGGCATCTCCTCACATCCCCGAGCAGCGGGAGCACCCGCCTCAGGTCCCCGCAGAGCACTTTGGCCCTGGATAGCACTGCTCCCATTGCGCCTGCACGGGGTAGAGCTGCCCAGATTTGCAGTGGGCAGCATCCCGCCTGTGGTGCCTGCTGTGCTCAGGCCCTGGCTGAGTGTCAGAGGCAGCTGCACGACTGGGTTTTCATCATGCTGAGGCAATTTGCTGCGTGCAGCGAAGGGAGGATGCTGCCCGCGCACCGGAGTGTTCTTGGGGGCTGCTTTCCCAAAGGAGGGAGTCGCATCAGGCATTTTTGGTCACTCTCCACTGGCTGAAGCCAAGTGCTTCAAGTTAACAACCTCATGTACACTACAGGCTTGAGGGAGACTGGCTGGAGAGCTGTCAGGCAGAGAAAGACTTGGGGGTGTTGATTGACTGAAGGTTGAATATGAGTCAGCAGTGTGCTCAGGCAGCCAGGAAGGGCAATGGCATCCTGGCTTGTATCAAAAATAGTGTGGCCAGTAGGTCTGGGGAGGTGATTGTGCCCCTGTACTCGGCATTGGTGAGGCTGCACCTCAAGTACTGTGTCCAGTTCTGGGCTCCTCACCATAAGAAAGACATTGAGATCCTCGAGCAAGTCCAGAGAAGGGCAACCAGGTTGGGGAAGGGGCTGGAGGGCAAATCCTATGAGGAGCGGCTGAGGGAGCTGGGGATGTTCAGCCTGGAGAAGAGGAGGCTGAGGGGAGACCTTATCACCACCTGACAGGAGGTTGTAGAGAGGTGGGTGATGGTCTCTTCAGCCAGGTGACAGGAGATAGGACAAGGGGAAACCTTGTCCTGCACCAGGGCAGGTTCAGATTAGACATTAGGAAAAAAATCTTTCACTGAAAGAGTTGTCAGGGCCTGGAACAGGCTGCCCAGGGAGGGGGTTGAGTCACCATCTCTGGATGTGTTTAAAAAAAGGGTAGATGGGGTACTTAGGGATATGGTTTAGCACAGGACAGGAATGGTTGGACTTGATGATCTTGAAGGTCTTTTCCAACCTTGTGATTCTGAGTGGCTCAGAATTTTTAGGAACATACCCCAGAGGCTGAAGAATTCTTTGGTCTTCAGCGAAATACCTTGTTGCCCACATGCCAAGCACCATCCTTCCCACCACGGCATTTGGCTCTGTGTGGAGGAGAGTTAGGAGGTTGCATCCTTTTCCTCAGGTGATCATCACTTTGTCAAAGAAGAGTTTGGGTTCATTGAAATCCCAAGGGGAAGAGGACAGAAGCAACCTGTCGCCTTGCTCCAATCCCAGTCTCAGCAATGTCTCTTCTGCCTGCATGGGGAGCCAGCTAAAGGTATTTTTTTCCCTTCTGTGCTGAGGCTGGGTACTGCTGCCACACGTCCCACCTGCTGTAACAGGTCTTCTGGGGAGAGCAGTGGGTCCTGAGTCTGCGGAAAAGACCCCTGGACCCAGCCTGGACTGTGGTATGCTTCTGTTTCAATTGCCTCCTTTTCTTTGTCACCAGAGCAGGTTACTTCAGGTTTTCCAGGTCCAAAAATGCAGGTCAGTGAAAATGGGCGCAAGCTGGAGCATAGGAAGCTCCACATGAATGTAAGGAGAAACATTTTCACTGTGAGGGTGACAGAGCACTGGGACAGGCTCCCAGAGAGGTTGTGGAGTCTCCTTCTTTGGAGACATTCAAACCCCACCTGGGCATGTTCCTGTATGATTTAGACTAGGTGATCCTGCTCTGGCAGGAGGATTGGACTAGATGATGCCCAGAGTTCCCTTCCAACTCCTAATGTCCTGTGATTCTGTGATTCTCTGCTGCTCTTT
>VZTU01033060.1:99373-121248 GCA_013400835.1 Zapornia atra
AGCACCCACCCAGCTGCAGCTCTGACTAAACCCTGCAGGGAAGCACCGCTGTTGGGTCAGCCACGGGCTCCCGGGGTGTCAGGCACTGGAAATCAGCAACCCTGGCAGTGGGGCCGGGTGCTGTTCCCGGCTCTCGGCAGCCCCCGCTGAGCGGCTCCCGCTGCGGAGGCACCAGCCTGTAACACAGAGGGAGGAAAGTAAAAATACCTCCTCAGTCAGGCACTTGTGAGATTCCTGGGGGGGGAAGGTGCTAAAAATGGCACAGGGGGTTCGGACAGGTCAGGTTTCTCTGCCATGCTGGCGGTGACTAGTCTTGCTCCAGGCCTTGCACTGAAACAGAGGCCTGGGCCTAAGCCTGGGGGTAAAAGCAGCGCTGCCCTGGGGGCTTGCTGGGACCTACATGGGAAAACATGCCTTTCTCCAGCTTCCTTCCTGCCAGGACATCTGTGTGGACAGAAGAGGTGCCCTGAAGTCATAAGGGTGGCTGGGAGCAGAGACAGGGCTGGGTGAGCCTGTGCTGGTCTAGAAGGCCAATGCCCTAGATGAGAAAGGGTATTTTAATGCTCAAAACCATCTGAAGAGCCTCGTCCCATGCATATTAGGAAAGGGAACTTCCAAGGAAATAATACAGTGAAGGGAAAGTCTGCTTTTCTTTTTCCCCCATGGGGCGAAGGGGAGGTTCTACACTCCTCAGAGCCAGTGGGGCTTTGTACCTTCCTGAAGCAGCACACCAGTTGGGGATCCTCCCCCCCTCCCAGAAATGCCTGGGGATGAAGGGCAGCTTTCCCCACCTGGGAGGAAAGATCCTTGACGAATGCAGAGGCTGCACATCTCCAAGGTGTTTCCAAAACTGAGGAAAAATGCAGGATGCTATGCCCATGACAGGCAAACCCAGAGCAGAAGTTTGGGAAAACCTTTCCTACAGGAAAGAGAGAGAGTTGTGGGATTGCTTTCCTGTGGTATAAATACTCCTTTTGTAAACCACGAGCTTCGTTGCTGTTTTATTTCGACTGTAGCTACCTTCTAACTAGTAAAATGAAGGTGGCAGGAGGAGGGAAGCCAGCCTCTGAAGTAAATGGTGGGTGAGAGCAGCAGAAAGATGTCCATGATCCCACCCCGATGAGCTGCATGGGCTGTCGTAGGTGAAGGAGCCATCCCGCAGGCCCTGTCCCCAGCTGCATCTCTTTGGGTCCCCCCCCACCCTGTGCACACCTGTGCCAGGGGGGCTTGTGGTAGCCTGGCTGTGGGCAGGGGCTGGATGTGGTAAGGAGGCTGAGTAGGATGTAGTCCTGTAAATAGGGCAGAAACTCCAGCCCAGCCTTGGCTTTGCTAAACCCTGGCTTCCTGCAAATGTTGCCTCTGGCTGCTGAGAGCTCTGCTGCAGCCCTATTCCTCTCCAGTATAAATCCTAATGGATTTGGTAGGTGCTTGGCCAAATAAGCGCTGAGGGAGTTGGGCTGTGATGAGATCTCATCAGCTTGGTCATTGGCAAGAGGCATAGCATCTCACCAGCGCTGCCCAAAACCAGTGATGGCTGTCAAACCCCACCAGTGATGCTGCAGTCTTCTGTGGTGGCTTCCCCAGGCCCCACAGGGAGCATGGAGCAGTGAGAAGCAATGGGAGTCTGATTTATTAGTTGTCAGCTTCTTGTTAACTCCTGGAAGAGGAGCTTGGCCACTTCCCCAGCTGGGGAAGGCAGCAGGGCTGCAGCCAAGGACACAACACTATGAACACTGTGTCCTTGGCAGCGCTGGATTTTGAGTTACTACCTTAGAGAGACATCAGCCTGTGAAAAACACCTTGGAAATTTAGTCACCAGATAACCATGGGGCAAAGGAAGATGTAGCTTGGGTCACCTGCCTTAGGGTTGAGTACCAGGCTTGCCCTCCACCACCGACCCTCACCCAGCAAGCACAGCGGCCCCCTTTGGCGAGCTGGTGGCACAGAGAGCCTTGCTGCAGGGCGCTTGGCTCCCGGCAGCGCTGCTGCTCTCCTGCCTCCATCGGCTCCTTGTGAGCCAGGCTGGCTGCTCCTCACGCAGGGAAAAAAGGTCTCTTCTCCCCGCTGAGGTGGCTGAGATACCCACAACAGGGCAGCAGGGGAAGGCAGCGCCCCCATCCCTCTCTGCACTTGGCCGGGAGGTCTCTCTTCGGCAGCGCTCACCGGTGGGGGCCGGGGAAGCCAAATAACTCTGAAGAGATCTATGGAGACACCGTGCGGTGTCAGCTCCCCGCTCTCCGGGGACAGGGGCAGCAGAAAGTCACCCCTTCCAGGGAGCTGCTCTCACGGCACAGGCGTGGATGGGAGATGCAGGAAGGAATAGTGCATTAGCCACCAGCACCCTTCCCATTTAATTTTAGCAGCAGCAGGAATGGTTACAGGAATTTCTTCTTCCTCCTTGTTCCTGTTGACTTCCTCCTTGGCGATGTTACGGCTTCGGTCACAGTGACCTGCAGGCAGATACAAAGCAATAAACAAGCCCTTGCCCTGCCAGGGGGAGGCGTGGGGCAAGGAGCTCTGGGGTGGTTACTGGTGTGGGATGCCTTGGTCTTTTGGGTGCCCATGCTTAGACTGAAGGGCTTGATCCTCAGTGAGGCAAATCACAGCTTTCCTCAAATCAGACCTTGTTAAGAGTTCAAATCATCCCCCCCAAAATTGCAAGTGTCCCCAGACCTCCATCTCTACCTGCCCACAAGAGGCAGCAAGCCAAAGCCACCACTGGGCTGCTCATGCTGCTGGCCCTCAGTCACCCATGGCACGCTGCAGCAGGGAGTGGTCCGTGAGGATGCTCTCTCTGGGATGGTCCGTAAGGATGCCCTCTCAGGGATGATCCGTGAGGATGCCCTCTCAGGGATGATCTGTGAGGAGGCCCTCTCAGGGATGATCCGTGAGGATGCCCTCTCAGGGATGATCCGTGAGGATGCTCTCAGGGATGGTCTGTGAGGATGCCCTCTCAGGGATGGTCCGTGAGGATGCCCTCTCAGGGATGATCCGTGAGGATGCTCTCAGGGATGGTCTGTGAGGATGCCCTCTCTGGGTGCAAGTGGAAAAGCAATTGCAGTTTTCCAATGTGTTAGGCCCCACTGGGAGGCTATGGCACTGCTCTAGACCGTGCATCTTCATGGCCATTTAACAGCAGAGTCTGTTTGATTAGTCTGCCTGCTCAGCAGCACCAAAGGGGTGGCATTCCCAAGCCTTGAACATCACCTCTCCTGACCCAAGCATGGAAGGGGCTCTGCAAACCCTTCAGACACAAAAGCTGGCAGGGAGCAAGCCTTGCCTTCCTTCTCTGCCAGCACTCCTGCCCCAGCTTGCCCCCTCCCTTCTCTCCCTGGGCGAAGCCTCACCCTATTAGAAAACCCCCATGCACCTAAACCTGGAACAACAGGGCATCTGAGCCCCTCCTCAGAGACAGAGGGCATGACCCCCCTCAACAGGGCCACCATGGAGGGGATGAGGCTGCTCTGCACCTGCCCACAGGCCTGGCTCATGCAGGCAGGGGCTCAGGGCATCACTGCATGCAGACAGGGCAGGGCAGCACCACAGCCCTGCCCCCAGCCTGGCACAGCCACCTCTCTGTGCAGTACTGATCATGATTTGCCATTGAGCCTACCTGATTTTACTCAACAGGCAACATAGGACTTTTTTGCATCTTGGTGGCTTTTTGTTCCCAGGTCCCACAGAGGGGATGGGCAGAATTATAGCAAGGAGAAACCCCACCCCCATCCCCCTGGGGCCAGAGTAACACCACCCCCCTACTGCTTTCTGGCTCAGGGCATTCCCTCCCAGCAGGGACTCCCACACCTTTCTGATGTGATAATTGAGAGCCCCATCAGCTGGGACTTCATCTCCAGCAGCTGCCAGTAGTGGGGGCAGGTTATATAGGGGCCTGAAGGACCTTCCCTGGGTGAGGGTGAAGAGTTGGAAGTTGTTTTTGTTTAGTGGGTAGGTGGGATTTTTGTCCTGCTTAGTATGTTGTGCTGGGGACCTCAAAAGAAGTATTACAGCATCCAAGAGCAGGGTTGGCAGGTAAGTCATGCTGCAGCAAGTGGGGTGGAGGGGGAAAGGAAGGTCTAAGACCAAAAAAGTTGCTTCTCATTTTTATTCCCTATAGGCTTAACGCTGAGGTTTTAGGTGCTTATGTTCCTGTTGTAAAAGCTTTTATTGTGAAAGATTTGGGATCTAAGCTGCTGTGTTAAAGCTCCTTGTGTGCCTTGTGTTACCTCCTAGGTGTGCCTGGGGGTTGTTACCCCTGTGGCACAAACTAAAAAGCAAGTGGGTTGTAGGGCTTGGAGACAGAATAAAGAAGTGAGGTTGAAGGTTTTAAATCCCCCCTGCTGTGGGGCAGCTGGTGTGCCTGGCTTGGAGGGACCAAAAGGGTTTGTCTGGGCAGCCATGAGGAGGGAGGGAGGGTGCTGGGAGGTGCCAGGAAACCATTTCAGAGAGATGTAAAGAGCAACCAGTTTCTGTCTCTGAAAGGGGCTGAAAATAATTGTTCTGAAAACAGCCTTTGGGGGTGGAGGGGGGATTTCTTCACGTGCTAATCCACCTGTAGGAACATAGCGTGGCTGGAGGAGCCTTTGAAGAGGATTTGGCAGTGCTCCCAAGCAAGGGGTGTGTGAGAAGCTGCATACCTGGGTGCATGTTTCTGTGTGGCTGAACTTGGGAAGCCACCAGTCTGTCTGCTCTGACGACCTGGCCTAGCTAGTTCACGTGGCTGTGCAAGGCCCTGGTGGCCTCCTGGCCTCTGGAGGCTTCTTTCTGGTTTTGTTTTCCCTTCCTGTAAACCAGTAAAAGAACAGCTTCCAGCATAACAGCCTGAGTGGGGAAGGCTGCAGTTGAGGGGTCCTGGGTGGGATTTTGGGCTGAAAAGTACGTGCTCCTTGTCTCTTCTATCTCTGGATAGATGGCATGGGGAAGGCAATGGTCATGTCTTCACCCCACCAATTACATGACACCTGTGTAAATCACAGGGTATGCCTACAGTGTTCAGCACAAGAGATCTTCTTACTGGTTTGAGCTTCTGGACACAAGCAGTTGTGTTGGTGCTTGATGGCTGTGTCCCTTTGGCTAGTGAGCCTTGCATTCAGTAGGCTGGGGTACAGTTCCTAGGTGCTGGTTTTGGGTGATGGTTGTGAGTTGCTTTTGGAATAGCAACAGATGCCCCTGGTATTGTGCAGAGTGGGGGAAAAAAAACCCCAAACCACCAAACAACCCTCTTGCCCAGCCTTTGAGGAGAGAAAAGGGAGCAGAAGTTTGTCTCTTATCCTGACATTGCAATGGCAAAGCTCACTGCTGCAGTAGACCTTGCTCCCTGGGGAGATGAGAAGTTTTTGTAGGAGATGCTGGCCAGGATACTCCCTTTCCTTGAAGTAGTTTGGCATCATTGTGTGGGAAGCTGCTATTGATTAGATTAGATATTAGGGGGAAGTTTTTTACAGAGAGAGTGGTGAGGTGCTGGAACAGGCTGCCCAGAGAAGTAGTGGATGCCCCGTCCCTGGAAGTGTTCAAGGCCAGGTTGGATGGGGCCCTGGGCAACCTTGTGTAGATCCAGACCTGGAGGTTGGTGGCCCTTCCTGTGGCAGGGGGGTTGGAGCTCTCTGATCCTTGGGGTCCCTTCCAACCCAGACCATTCTCAAGACAAGGGACTTTGAAAGCTCCCCCCAACACTCCCCCTGTGAAGAGGTGAATTGCCTCCTGACCCAAGCAGGTGATGAAACAAGCTGCCCTCAAGCCTGCTCGGGGAGGCTGCGATCAAACATTGCCTCATCCCCTGTGCCTTGGGGACCTCTGACCTCCTCTTGCTACAAAAAACCTGTCAGGCTCCAGGTGACCTCGTATCTTTTCTTATGAAGCAATAATAGCAAAACAAGCACCCCCTCCAAAGGAAAAAACCCCTTGTTTGGGCAAGAACCAAGCCTTTCCCCATCTGTCCTTCTCACCAGCTCCTGGCATCCTCATTGCCTTTCTTGCAAGCGAGCAACACAGGCTTGGTTTGTTTTGGAAAACACTGGTGCTTTAGAATTATTAATTTAATATTTTTTTTTTTTTGGCAAGTGAGACAAGCTCTTTGCAGTTGTCTGAACTTTGCATTTGTTTAAGCAATTTACAGCCCTGTCCCTTGGAGGGGTCACTTGTCCAAATCTGGATAGCTGCGGGGTCAGAGGGTGGCTGTCGGCCTCCCCACTCTTGCCTCCCACCAGGTATTGGCTGCCGGTGGGTGACGTGAGATGAGCTCAGCTTCACCCTGTTTGCTTAACGACTTGATGAACCCTGTATCTCCCCTGACTTCTGGGGTGACCTTTAAAATGAAGGCCAGTCTCCCTGGCCTGCCTGTCCTCCCCAGCGCAGGCAGCAGGGCAGGCCCTGTGTGCCCAGGGAGGGATGAGGTCACAGGGTGACCTGTCCCCAGGGGACCTGCAGCGGTTGGGTTTTATTCTAGATGAAGCTGCTTTGGAGATGGCAATGGACAGCACCTTTGGGTGCTTGAGGGCTAGAGAGGTTTGTGCCAGAGCCAGGACTGGAGCATCTCTCTACTTGTTCCCAGTTGAGTTCCTCTGGGTTGACAGGCTGAGGGAGTTGGGCTTGTTCAGCCTGGAGAAGAGAAGTCTCAAGGGAAACTTTACAGCAGCCTCCCAGTACCTGAAGGGACCTACAGGAAAGCTGGGGAAGAACTGGTTGTGAGGGCAGGTAGTGGTAGGATGAAGTGCAATGGTTTTAAACTAGAGCAGGGTAGGTTTAGATGAGACAATAGGAAGAAGCTCTTCGCTATGAGGATGGTGAGACACTGAAACAGTTAGCCCAGGGAGGTGGTGGAGGCCCCATCCCTGGAGACACTCAAGGTCAGGCTTGATGAAGCTCTGAGCACCCTGATCTGGTTAAAGGTGCCCCTGCTTACTGCAGGGGGGTTGGATGAGGTGGCTTTTAAAGGCCCCTTCCAACCTAACGCATTCTGTGATTCTTGTGACCCTCCTCGTCTCAACCAGCAGCCTGGCAAATCTGGAGGAAATCTTTTATCCCACCCTCCAGGCCAGAAATAAAACCTCTCCTGAGTGCACAGAGATCCTCAGGGTGGGGCTTCTTCTGGGATCTAGGTGAGAGACCAGGTGAAACGTTTTTACCTGTGAGATGGGAAATATCCTCAAGTAACAGAGGGGCATTCACTACTTCCAGACACACAGGTAATTGCTAATGTTTTGGAGCACTATTACTACTTCCTGGAGGTCAGGCAGGTTTAGGTCTAGTGAAGTGTCCCACTCTTTCACCCCAAAAAGATCTGCCTTAGCTCCACAGCATCTCTGAGTGCACAGGCATGCAGAGCATATGGCTTATAACTAGCAGAGACCTGATGATGACAGCTTCTGGGCTTGAAATGAGAGGAAACCACCCAAAACTCCCAAAACCAAACCCACCCAAAACCAAAACAAACTGGGGCTCACCACCAGGCTACACTGGGTGGTGAGCCCCACAGTTCTGATGGTGCAGGACACCTCACTGGCTGCTGAGAGATGTGTTTGCTGGGTAGGCAGCCCCTGGGCATCCCAGCCCTGCTGCAGAGCCCAACTTAGGTGTTACGTCCTGCAGCCAAAAAGTGAAAGCCTGTCTGCCCTGACCATGGCTGCACCATGCAGTTGATTTGCATGCCAAGGGGATGTTGGGCTTCCCAAAAATACTTTCAGTGCATCTCTTGGCAGCTAGTGCAGGGAAATGAAACCTTTCTGAGACCCCTACGCTCCCACATGTATGCGTGCACAGGTGCACCTACTGCCTGTGCATCAGCCAGCAGCCCAGGCTGCAGGAAACCAACCCTGGAGCTGGGCCTCTGGCTTTCTGTTGGGGCAAGCCCAAATTTCTACTCTGCATCATGCCAGGTAGCACTGCTCCCCTGTCCTGCTCAAGGAACCAAAACCTTTGGTGCATGGCAGGGCAGAAACAAGCCCAAAGTCTGTAAAAACCCTCCCAGCTGGCCAATCCTCTTTCCTTAGAGTTCAGCTCCTTTTTGGGTTCATGAAACAGCGGGGTGACAGCATCTCTGCAGGTGCCTCTTTGTGTGACTGTGTGCCACCAGCAGAGTATTGTCCTACATGGTTTTTAGGTTTCCCACATGGAATGGCACAGAAGTGGAGGCATGACTTCCTTATGGGTATGCCAAAACATGGCAGAAGCTGCACTGGGCCCCTTTGCTCTCTGGATGGGATGGAGAGACATCTGTGATGCGTACAGAGGAATTGGGGAGGTGTTGCCAGCTCTTGTGGGATGGCCACAGCAGCTCAGGGGACTGCACAAAGCTCCCTGTGCCACTGGTGGCAGGATCAGAGCCTCTAGTGTGACTTGGAGCTGTAGAAAGAGCCCAGACCACTGGCTGAGTTTGAGCTCAGATTTTGCTGTGTCTTGCTGGGGCAAGAAGGAAATGACTATAAATTCTCACCCCCATTAAAACCCCAAGAAAAAGTCCTAGGTAATTATTTTTTTTTCCTTCAACACTGAAACCCCAGTACACAGAGCACAACCCCAGCCTGGTGGGTTGCCCAGCAGGGTATCTGTGAGCCCTAGACTAGGTAGGAGAGCACCACTCCCCAAAAAATTCCCTCCATGGGGGCGAGTGGTACAGACAGGCAGCCATCCCGCAGCCTCCATACCATGGCCATGGTCCTGCAGCACCTGACTCCAGACCTCCAGCCTCCCACGTGCTATAAACAGGTGCCCTTGGCTGCAAGGGAAGGAACGATGCTCTGCTTCTCATGTGGGGAGCTGGGGTTTCTGTTCCAGCCCTGATGGGGCTGGTGACTCATGATCCTGCTTTGAAAGCTGCTGCTGGGTTAGCAGCAACAGGTTCACTGCTCTTCTCCCTTGTCCTTTGTTCCTCCTTCACCATTTTGTTGTTCAGAGACTTTCTCTTTATTCCTGCCTTGTTCCCTCACCCTGAGGCCCACAGAGCCCTTTGCTCAGAGGCCTTTCCACTTCAGCTTTGTCTTGACAAATCTTGTTAACTCCTTTCACTCCCATTTGTTGATTCTTTCACATCACACCATGGATTGCTCTAGTTAGCCCCCAGTTTGGGGGCTTCTACAAACCCTTCTAGGAAAAGAGGGATCTGAGGTGGATCTTTCCATCTCCATCCCCATGCAGGGACATGCATGCATCACACCACAGGCAGCACTGGCAGGGGGTGTGGGGTGGCATCTGGGGCAACATGCTGGCAGGGCCCTGGGCTGAGGTGTGGGGTTTGCTAGTGAGCACCACCAGGCTTGATCTGCTGAGGGCAAATTGCTACTTATTGCTCCCACATGCCCCCCTTTTTGCTGCCTCCTGTACAGCAGCAGTTGTGAAACGAGCTGCCATCCGCTCCCTCAAATCGTGCTGTGTGTGACTGCACAGCAGAAACAAGCTATGGTGTGGTTTGGGAGGAGGAATCAGGCATCAGGTGAGGATTGCACCCCCCACTCCTGAGCTGAGCTTGCGTGGTTTGCTGCTTTGGCAGAGCAGGGAAGGGAGCAGGTCCCCAAAGTGCTGGTGCCAGATGCAAGAGGCCAACCAGGCTGTCTCTCCCTTCTCTCCAGAACCAAAGCTCCCAGATGTGGGGCCACCTTCCCCCCATCGATGGCTGAGGAAGGCAGAATGGAAGGGGTTGCTCAGGCTATCAGCTAGGCCCAGGGGGCTGGCAGGGAGTGTGCTTCCTACCTCACAGGTACCTATGCTTGAGGGCCCCATGGCAAACAGAGAACCCCTCTTGCAATAACACGGGAGGCTGTTGCTGGTGGTCTGAAGCAGTCGGCAGTGAGATGCAGATGAAGAGTGAGCTGTTCAGGAGATAAATGGGGTATCTGGTGACTGGCCAGAGCATTATTTAGCACTGATGTAAAGTCAACCCTGCAGAAGGTGGCACGTGAGTGGCATAACCAAAAGAGAGGGGACAGTGAGACCCGAAAAGCATGGCTGCAGGCTCTTGCTGAGGGAGGGAATTCTCTGAGTGCAGCCAGCAGAGCTTGGGCAGCTCACGCTTCCCAAAGGACTGTCTCAGAAGTGGTGAGATACTGGACCTGCAAACAAGATATGAGGGAGCAAAGGCCCTTCTGAGCTGAGTAAGGCTGTGAGAAGCCAGATGCCTGTGTTACCACATGACATAACAAGCTTGTGGAGTTCTTATTTCAAAAACCATGCCTACCCTGCCCAAGCAGTAAGTTAGAAACGCACCAGAGGAAGCCTCACAAGGAAGACCCACCTATGTTATCACTGCTACTACAATTATCCTCCATGGTTACCAGCTGTGTGTAGCTCTGCAGCAGAGCTTAGAGATGCTGTGAAAGAGGAGAGGCACATCTCAGAGCTGGGGAAGCCAAAGCAGGCTGGTGCTAGAGAGTCATTCAACTCATCTCTCCCAGGTCTCCATCCTCTGCTGCTCCTGATGGGCCCCTCTGCTGGCTGCTGCTCTAAAGCAAAGGCAGCTGTTGCCTGTCATGGGAGTAGGGGAGAGGGGCAGGGTATTGATGTTTGTTTCTTAATTAACAGAATTGTCTGAGTTTCTTTGCTGGCATTGAAATGTATTCCTCGCATAGCTGCGCTCTCTGCATTGCAAAATGGTTGCTGTAGCTATTTTTGTAGGCACTTTCCCAACCAGTTTCCATTTTTCCTGTGCATCTGCTCCTTGCCTCATCTTGGTGTATAACCAGGAGCAAGGATAAAATTAGAAAAGGGGAAAAGGATTGTTTTCCAAACCACAAAGCGACCCTTGAAACTCTGATCTGTTTGTAGAGCTTACACTGGGCATCCCCCAAAATGGCATCAACTTAAATCACCGCTCTCTTTGGAAGTGGCAGCTAGCAGAGGTGGCTGGCAGTAGGCATGGTAACCAGTAAATCCTCCCTCCAGAGCCACCACAGCCCCCCTGCTTCTCTTACTTTCTCCTCTTGTCTCCATCAGCTGCTGCATGGAAGGATGCAGCTGGTGAGGGAACTGGATGTAGCCTGTTTAATCTTACCTCCTTGGGCAGAGAGACTCTCCAACGTGGCAACTTGCTCCTGGCAAAAGGAAGAACTGTGTGATGAAGGGCTGTTCTGTCTGCATGCTGTGTCCCTGTGAGGTGGGAGCCAGGCTTGTGATGGGCAGGAGGTGCCACCTTGCAAAGCCCTTGAGATGCTGCCTGTGGGGGGAAAAGCAGCCCTAGGGCCCAGGCTGCGCTGCATCTCCTGGAGCAGCATGGCAGAGCCCAGATGGGCCTTCTCCTTCCCCCT
This sequence comes from Zapornia atra, assembly GCA_013400835.1. Classification (NCBI taxonomy): domain Eukaryota; kingdom Metazoa; phylum Chordata; class Aves; order Gruiformes; family Rallidae; genus Zapornia; species Zapornia atra. The sequence goes on from VZTU01033060.1 coordinate 110,605, forward strand.
CTCATTCTTCTTCCTCATGAGAGATTTTGATTTCAGATCTTGACACCTTATAGATGTCACCAAATCTACCTGTCACTTATCCTGTGCAAATGTTTCCCAGGCAAACATTTTTGTCACAGGCTGCCTTTCAGGCACAGGGTGCAGTTGGGTCCCCTCCATAGCTGATGGAAAGACATTCCCCCTGGACATGATTCCTGCTCAAAATCACGCTCTGATACTCTTTTTCCCTTGTCACAAATTATAATCTTTCATGCTAATGACTAAAAATAATTTCTGAAAAGAATGATTAAATCATTCCCTAGGCTAAATTTAGCTTCTGTGTATCCAGGAGATGCCCTTTAGTAATTTGGTCCTGGTGAAGTGCTGATGGGAAGCCCTTGCAGCAGAAGCTGTGGCACAGAGTGGACCCACTTGGATTCTCCTGGTATGGGCTAGCAGAGATGCTGATGTGCAGATAAAACCACATGATGAAAAAGACCAGAGTAGCTGGAGGTGGAAATTGGATGTGAGGCAACAGATAACTTTGAAAACTGCTGGTTGAGTGCTGGGAAGCTTTCTATTTAGGCAGCAGTGATGGTACCTGCAAAGAAAGTGCTGGACTCTTTTGTGCAACCCTGTCACTGCCTGACATCTGATGGGAAAGCTATTTCCTCACCCAGCCAGTACTGCCACCCAGGCTCAGGTTTCAAACTTCATTCAGGGTGAGTAGAAAACCTAGGCAGAATGCTGAGAGGGTCCTTAGCATAACCCCCACCTCGGGTGAGCTCAGAGGTGGACCTTTCCCCCCCTGCTCTGCCTTTTAGGGCTCTTTGCGCTCCCTGTGGGCAGAACAGCAGCGTGTTGGGGTTGTGCTCTTCCCGTGGCTCTTCCGGGCTGTGCACAAAGTCAGGCTTGTTCCTTTAAGACAAAAGGACAAAGAAACTAAAGTTCCTGGGCCACAGACCACGTATAGTGTTTGTCAAACTCAGTTTTTCCCTTGCTGGTATTTCCAGTGCTGGGTTTGGGTTGGTTCACAAGCCAAAGCTTCAATCTCTGCTTCTGTCCTAGGACCTCAGCAGCTGAGCTTCTTGCTGCCTCACAGGGAGTGAACAGAGGCCCATCTTCTGAGTGCCATGTTCTAGAGAGCTCCCCATATTTGGGGTGTAAAGACAAGAGGGTAGGATGTTTCTAAACTGAAGGAAAGAGTTTGGAAATCACAAAGCTTTGGCTAGACTCTGGTCCCACCAGGGTCAGGTGTAGAACTCTGGCTGACCTTCTTGGAAACAGTGTTAGGCCATTGCCCAGCAGTTTTGAAATATCCCACTCCTTTAAAGGCATATTCACCGTGGGCATCTCTGGTCATCATAGGAAGCCATTTGAGCCTTCCCAGTCTTAGAGTGGTGAGCAACATGTCATCCCTGTAGTCCTGGGAACACTTGAGGCTGGTGGGCTTATGTGCTTATCTACCTGCAGTGTGGCAAGAGCCCAGCCCTGGGTGCTCCATGTCTGGTGGGGCTGAATGGGCTCTGCACAGAACCACTGCTGCTGTTCTCTGTGTCCAAAGGACCATGGAGAGCCTGTCACACACAGCTGAAATCTTCCCATCAGGTCACCATGTCAGTGGGTTGCCCTGTGCTGCTGTTGAACATGCCTGCTTTCACGTGGGACGGGGTGGTCTGAAGTTGTCCTTCAACATGGCATTTCTGTCGGTAGCAAACCAACCCAACGATGCCGTGCCAGGAGCAGGGAGGAGGAAAGCAGGGGGAAGCCTTGCCTATTTGAAAGGAAGGCAGATTTTTGCTGAGCTTTATTCAATTGAAAATGATCAATATTCCCTTGCTGCTACAGCCCCTCTGGGGCTGTTGCTCCCTGCCTTGATCTTCATTTAGCGTGTTTGTGAAGCGCTCCTTGTACAGCCACGATCCCCATCAGAAAGGCGCCTCAGCGGTATATAACCCACAGGAGGGTGAAAGAGAGGAAGAGGAGGAGGGTGGAGAGGGGAGGTGTGGGCATAGATGCCTTTTCAGCACGCCCTGGGTGGCTGTCTCTGCTGGAAGGGCCTGGCTGGCAGGCCGTGCTGGGAAGATGGTGAGAGACTCTCACTGCATTGCATACCGCGCTGTAAGCCGGCAGGCAGGGAGTTGGGGGGTGGCAGGCATTTTGGTGTGTCCCAGTTGACATCTGGTGCAGGGAAAGAGTGGGAGGGGAGGGAGGAGGGGGAAAAGGCAGCCGGATTCCTTGGAGTGAGCTGCCAGCTTCTTTGTCTTCGCTGCCTTGCCAGCTCCTTGCAATCGAAGCCGTGAGGCAGCCCATCCTTTCACTGAAACAATCTCCTCTGCACAAAAAAAAAAAGCAATAGTCACCCTCCTTTCTAGGGTGGGGGGGTGGTCTAAGGGCATTTTTCAAGTGCTGCTCTGCAAACAGGAGGGCCAGAAACAAAGGGCAAGAGCTGATGCCTTCCCAGAGCGGTTGAGGGAGCAAGGCCCCCCGGTTCCGGGATGCTGGGGGAGTCAGCGCAGGTTTTATAGAATCATAGAATGGTCTGGGTTGGAAGGGACCCCATGGATCAGAGAGCTCCAACCCCCCTGCCACAGGCAGGGCCACCAACCTCCAGGCCTGGATCTGCACAAGGTTGCCCAGGGCCCCATCCAACCTGGCCTTGAACACTTCCAGGGACGGGGCATCCACTACTTCTCTGGGCAGCCTGTTCCAGCACCTCACCACTCTCTCTGTAAAAAACTTCCCCCTAATAGCTAATTTAACCTTCCCTCCTTTAGCTTTAGTCCATTCCCCCTTGTCCTGCCATTATCTACCCTTTTAAAAAGTTGATTCCCCTCCTGCTTATAAGCTCCCTCAGGTACTGGAAGGCTGCAATGAGGTCCCCCTGCAGCCTTCTCTTCTCCAGGCCGAACAAGCCCAGCTCCCTCAGCCTCTCCCCTTGTGTGGTACATGTTGCATCTGTGTCTCCATCCTCCACAATTCTTTTGGATTTCCTGGCTTTGGATGGCCCCAACCCAAAAGTCCCAACTTGTGTGTAGATGTGCTCTAAACTGGGTTAAGCAGGAGAAATATGCAGTCTTGCTTTTGCGCTAGTAACACCAGTGCAAGTTCTGACCTGGTTGGGGGGGGCGGTTCTACTAAATTTCTTTTCTCTCAATGAAAGCAAAAGAGGATTGGGGGCTTTGTGTGTTTGGGCCTACCTACCCCCTTGTGTTTTGTTTCTTAGCAGTAAACGCTGTGCTTGATCCACTGTTCCTGTCTGCCACCGCCTCCTCCTCATCTTACGTTTCCAGCACCTGCCAGCTCAGCCAAAATCTGTCAGCAGAAGTCCAAGTGTGCTTCCTGCCCCGCCAGCCCACCCAAAACATTCCAACCATCCCAGCTGGCTTTCCTCAGCCTTCACACAGGACTTAGCAGAGAAGATAAATCTCTTTCCGTTGATGATGGCATCTGTGTGTCTATGGGACATGTGTCTGTGCCTTAAAATTATTGGGGGGAATGGGTGGAGCACGGAATACTGACTGGCTGCTGGGAGAAGAGGGGTTTCATGATAATTTTAGGCACAGTTCAACACTGCAACACTCTCCATTTGGAAAAGGCATCAATGGTCAAATTTGTGTCCCTGTCACACGGTTAAGTGTGTGATGTTGTCCTTTCTCAGCCCCTGCCAGGAAGGAGAAGATAAGCAGGTTCTCAGCCCTCACATGCAGCCAGCCTGGGGCCCACCCGTACCTAAAAATCTCAGTGCTACAACTGTTTCTCTGTGGGTTTGGTTCCTCTTCTTCACCTCCTTCAACACATGTTATGTTTTAGCAGATGCATGTGTATGTTATGGACCATGTTTGTATAGAAGACTGAGCTGCAGACAATATAACAAACCTATTCCACAGATACTCATACCACTGGGGTGTAAGGCAGCCTTTGAGAGGAGAGACATCAAGAACATCTTGGTGATAAGCCTATTTTGTAAAGCATTTTCAGCTGCCTGTAAGAAAATCAGTGATAGCCTTATGTTCCTCATTGATTTCTGGGCTTAAATATGGAGAACAAAGATCTGTTTCAAGGGACCATAATATTTATAATTTTTGGCTACCTACTGAAAAACAAGTCTATTTGGTCACTCATTAACCAGAAAGAAGCAAACAAAATAGACTGTTCATTCAAAAGGCAGTTTATGCTCACTGGGTTGAAACAAATGTCTTTATTTCATTTTGTGAAGTAATTTTCTAAGCAATTAGTTTCATCCTTAGCCCTTGTAGTTGTGATATGCTGACAAATATCTTTCCACAGCCCAGGTAATAGCAAATGGCTTTTCTATAAAACCCAAACTGGTTTTCTAGGAATCTTGTTTTGTCAAGAGATGGCAAAGAGATGTGCTTCACTAAACCACTTTTAGCTTTTTTGGACACCACTGCTGAAGACAAGAAATTTGTTCATCAGAGCTTTAAGAATACCTGCAGGCACACTAGCTCATGGGATAATGAGTACAGTTTAATATGGTTGCACCCACCAGAGCTACCTATTGGTATTCTCCTCTGACCTTTGGGATATGGGAAAAGGTTTGGTGTTTGTTAATCTCTGCGTAACCCATGCACTGGACGAGGTCTTGGAGTGCTGAAGCATTTGAGCATGTTCCTTGACTCACATCTTATTAGTCAAAATAGGTAAGGCTGTGTTTAATATCAAGGTGGGCTCCAAGAAACACTCTCTTCTAAGAAATCTGATTAGGGACCTTGGGAAACCTCAAGTCCCTGCCTGTAGGGATTTCAGTCCTCCTGGTTCTGGTTTGATCACAAGCATCCTTGGAGGTAGCTGTGTGCTCGAGTGCTGTGTTGGATCAGGGCACAGGAAAATGCAGAAGGACATCTTTATTACTGAAGACCAGCAGCTTTTACAAGGAAGATGCTTATGCATGCTGGGTGCAGTGAGGAAAGTGTTAGTCCTTGCAGGTCAGGCACCAGTGTCACCTAAAGGACGGTGGCCTTGTCTCGAGTGAGTATTGCGCAATGCTCATGGTATAATAGCAGACGCCTCTCAGAGATATAGCACAGATCTGTCTTTTAAGAAGATTAAATTTGAGGAACTTCTGGTGGAGAAAAGCAGGAGGCCAAGGGCTGAATCCAGCACTAGCAGCATTTCGTTGTGCAAATTCCAATTTACTTGATTCTGGGAAAACAGGAGAGTTCCCTGTTGCCCAGAGGCTGGCAAAGGCAGTGCTTGTGTCTGGGGGCTCTTCAGGATTCCTGTCTGTCTGTCTGGAGTTTTTTGGTGGAGGAAAAATGAACAAATAAGAGTCACTAAGTATTTCTTAAGTTTGATTTGATATGAATGGCAGCCAAAGACTAACGTTTTAGTCTCATCCTAACCTTTGTGGTGATGAGTCGCCTAAGGAAAGGACCGGCCAGACATCAGCTACCTCTGCATGGGCAGCTGGGGGCTGGTAACCTCTGGGAGCCAGCTGGGATGAGTTCAATACAATGGCATGGGACAGTAATGCAGGCGGTGAGGTTTGGGCGTCCCTCAGAGAGGGACAAGCTTGGCTCTGGCTGCGCATCCCCCCCCAGCGCTTGCCTTCGTTCCCACTAACTGCAGCCATCGAGTCACCCCTTGCCCCACCCCCAGCAAACTGAAATGGGAAGGCAATGACTCTCTAAGGGCAACAGGGATCTACTTTGAGGGAGCAGGTTGGCTTTGAGCGCGAGCGTGCTGGTGGTTCCCTGTGTGTGTCTGCCACGGCAGAGCCCGCGGATGGGCTGACATTTCGGTGCATCCTGTTTACACTGCAGCCCAGACAGTGGGAGAAGTATTTTTAAACAAAAAAAATGCAGATGCATTGTAATCACCCTGTGTTAAGGAAACAAACAGTTTTTTTGCCACGATGCAAAAACCAAATGCTTGCTCAAGATTTAGGATTCCTTTCCCCAAAGCTATCTGCAAGACATAAACTCTGACTTTTTCTCTCCTTTTCCACTGATTTCCTCACCGTGGTCCTGTGATAGGTCTGATGGAGAAATGTTTGCCATAGGTAACAGCTTCACATTTCTGCATATTCTAGCGTGCCAGGAATTTGATTGCTGAGCATTTCTTGTTTTGAAATGTCAGGAGCATCTGTCTGAAGCGGCTGACTGCCGCTTGCGCGGTGAGCAACGCCTGTATTTTGACAACACCTTTATACCGAAAGGGATGGGGGAGGTGGGGAGGAAACAGGCTAAAAATTACCCTGGCTGCTAAAAATACTGTGGACAGGAATAGAGAGCTCACCGCACTGTTTCACAGGCTCACGTGTGCTTTGGGTTTATTACAGGATTAGAGCTGCCAAACTGCGCCGAAGGCTGCAGATGAGTTTCCATTGCAGGCCTGCTTTTTGGCTTTTCCCCAAAACCACAAAAGACTTTGCAGATGCTGCAAAATCCGTAGGTAGGCAGCCTTTAGGGTGCAGGGGTGGGGTGTATGGGAGTTGCTTTGCTTTCTGTAATTAAACTTTGAAGCGGGGTGCTGTCCTGATGGCTGCTGGTCTAGGGGACCAACTTCTGGCCATGTTGGGTGGGAAGAGCTTCTTGTCACTGGAACAAGCGATGAGTTTTCCCCATCCCATGTTACACCCCTTGCTGTGCAGAACCACAATGGAGGAAAAAAACCTCATTCAAAACCGGTCCTTGTCCTGCCAAAACTTCTTGTCCCACCAAAACTTCTTGTCCCACCTTTGACCTAATGCTGGTGAAGAGGACTAAGAGGTACGTGGGCCAGAAGACCCTTTTGTAGAAGACACTTAATTGGGAATACAAGTCAATGACAGCATTACCATTTAATCAAAAGCATGTAGAGGGGAAAAAAAAAAGTGAGCACCCCTTTCCCTCCTTCTTCCCACCCCCTCCCTCCCCCAACCCATCATTGCCTTTTCATGTGACAACACTGAAGGAGGAAAAAGTTTCAGGACAGCTTCCAAGCAGGGATCCCCTTGGGGTACTGTACTGGGCTGCAGCCTCATCAGCCTTTCTGCTTCCCTCCCCCCCTGCTTTTTTTAATGTGGTTTTATTCTTCAACATGCAGAAAACATTACTTTGCAAGAGTTTAATCTATAAAAAGCAACAAGTACTCTGAAGCCTCGCCTCAGCCGGGAACAGCTCTGCCACTCTGAGTTATCAAACTCCATCTACAGAGCGTGTGTTAGGAAGGGAAGCAGCAATACCTGAGGGGGCTAACCCAGATAATGTGAACAACGCTGTCTCTCTTGCTACCAGCAATGAAAAATAGCTGCTGCGGGTCATTACTCTGAAGAGCTCGTCAGGCAGGCAGGTGCCATCAGCTTGCCAAGTGTTAAAACTGCACAGGGGCCAGCTCATCACCCTGCCTTGCACCATCTTGTCTCTTGGTCAGGCTACGTCTGCAGTGCATGAGGGGCTTGAGACACCTTGCAGCTGGCAGTTAACAATAAGGCGAACAAATAGGGCAGTCGCTTGTGAAATGATCGTTTGTTCCAAAACAGCCCTTATTAATAGTGCAGGGATGGCAGTGCCCACCTGTGGCCTCAGCCATGCAAACTGCTACAAGAATTTGCTCAGGCTTTGTGGCTGATGGGGAGCCACGGCTGCTGCTGGCTTTGTCCTAGACCCAATGGGTGCTAACATCAGGGAATGTTTCCTTGGTGAAACTTACTTCCAGTCAAAACATCCATTTCTTGCTCTGCATATTTCGTAATGTGGCTGCAAAAAGCATGGAGGAGAATATCGAACCCTTGAGTCATGCAGCTGAATCCAGGAGAGTTACCCCCTCGGTGAACTTGTCCTGCTTTATTTCTTAATGGCATTTCAGAGCTAATTAAAACCCTCCAGTGCAGATAAGAAAGAGAAAATAAAAAAAAAAGTCCCCTCAAAAGCCTCCCTCAAAGGTCAAGTGATGCCACAAGCTGTGAGGAATGTGTCACCTCGGGTGCGAGGCCATCCGGAGCTGTGACATTTCCCAGGTACAAGTCAATAGCAAGGCCTAGGCTTGTAATGCAGTGTGCAATTTGCCTGCCTTTTCTTTTTCCTTCTCCCACTTCCAGTTTAAGGCTGTGACGGTCTGCAGCAATCCCTGTCTCTGTACCAATGGTGTCAGCTGGTCTCGGGCATATGGGGTGTAAAGAGCTGCAGGACCACCTTGTCTTGGAGGTGGAGGAAGCGAGGGGCCGGCTGCTGGGAGAGGGCAGATCTGTGCCTGCATTGCTATCTGCCTGTGCTGTGTGTGAGCAGCGGGACAGAGCCAGGGCGGCCATCTTTGTGCTCAACCCTCATTTTCCCCCAGTGCAGATGTGCGGGCCTGAGGGCCTGGGACTGCACATCCTTGGCCTGTGGTGTGGAGCAGCTGTGTGTCAGGATATGAGTACTGGATGCACTGATGGGGTGCTTTGGCATACAGGACCCATGGGCCTGGGGAGGAAACCAAACCAGGAGTCACCTCTGTGTGTGCATCAAAACCAGTCCAGCCCCATCTGGGGTGGCCCAGACTGATTCTCTGTCCTCGTGGCAGGGACACCCAGTCTGGAGGACCAGACCTTATCTGAAATAACCCCTCTAGACTGCTTACAAGAGCAGGGGGCATCAGCTGCTTTGGTCCATTGACCCATTCCTATCATGCTGAATTTCTTGCTAATTATAGTCAGGACACAGACCTTTCCCCTGCTGCCCTGCTGAGCTATGTCAGTCCCCCCAGTGAGCTGCTGGCAAAATTTACTGGTATCTGTTACCATCAAGTGCCTGGGCTTCATCCTAGCACGCAGCTGGCTCTGGCTGCACTGCGCCAGTGAGGGCCTGTTACACTTAAAGCTTGCCAAGTTCTGGTTTCAGAAGTGAAGACTGATGCTATGTTTTGCCTTCCTACACACTTTGCTTCTCCCTGGGATGTGGCTTTTGGGGTGCCTGAAGAGGTTCACGGGGAAGTGGTGGCAGAAGGAGACACCACATGTCACCACTGCCACTGGTACNGTGGTGAAATTCAATGGTGAGTGAGTCATGAGTGAGCAAACTCAGAGCTGTTTCACTGTTCCCCTTCTCTCTGCACTCTCCGTGATGTTTAGAAGAGACATGAGCTCTTCTACATTTGAAATCAAAGCTGCCTGCCAATAATAGACATCTTCTCTCTCTTTAGTTCACCCACACAGGTTAATCTGTGTGTTTATAATAAAAAATTATGGAAAGCACTTTAAAGTTATACTGGGGTTGCGGGGGAAAAATACCCCCACAAAACTTTTCCTTTTGTTGTTGGGTTTTTATTGGGAGTTTATTTGGCCAAGTGTATTTTTGACTTGGCTTAGAAAGTCCATGGTTGCCTGGACTGATTTTGTTGGCCTTTCTGAAAATATATGCTTGATACACAGGGAGGGAATTAACAGCAAAACACAGTCTTCAACCCCACTGGTGAGAAGCGGGTTAGCAGCTGTGGTGAGCTAGCAGGAGGCAGTATCTTTATTTTCCCTTTCTTCCCTGGCTGCCATGGGTATATGGAGCCACATTTGGACACGTGCATGTGAAGGGGTACAGAGAGGTGGTAGAGTGGAGCCTAGACAGCGATGAAGGGGATGAGAGTGTGGTGGTTTAGCCCTGGCTGGAGGCCAGGTGCCCACCAAAACCAGTCTTTTACTCCCCTTCCCAGGTGGACAGGGGAGAAAATATATATTAAGAGGCTTAGGAGTCAAGATAAGGACAAGGAGNGCAACCAGATCTTAAAAACACGTTCCCCCCACCACTCCCTTCTTAGCAGACTTTAATCAGAATCTTGCTCCCTTCTTCCCCCCCGCTCACAGTACAGGGGGGGCAGGGACTGGGGAACGATGGGGTTCTCAGTAGCACCTTCCCTCCACCCCTTCATTCTAAGCAGAATTCCCTTTAGCCATGATTTTACACCCTTCTTCCCCCCCCCCCCCCCTTCTCGCAGTACAGGGAGGGGGCAGGGACTAGGAAATAATAATGGGGTTCTCAGTTACTTCTTCATGAGCTGATTTCCTTTCCCAGATCTTAAAACACCTCTACCACGACAGAGAGAAACTGGGGAATGAGGCAGGTGAAGTGAAAAGGTGCGGGTGGGAGGATACAGAAATGGGGGCCTCAGAGCTGCATGTCACGCTTTTAAGAAGAGGCTAATGGGAGTGCCAAGTAGGCAGATATATACAGAGGACTATATATAGACACACCTACAGACAGGCATGGATAAATATATCTCTGAAGAGATTACAAACGATACAAGCGAAACGTATTTATATACGTGCACATCATCTCATGTGGCAAATAACTTCTGAAATCGGGACTTGTCAGTGCTCGTAGCACTCCTGATCCATAAGCCCAGCACAACAGATCCCTTGTTCTCTAAATAGCCTCTTATTTCAACCCCATGTTAATGTCTGCAAAAATGAGGAGGCAGAATTGAATGCAGGTAAGTGAAGCAAATTGCAGAGGAACAGGGATGAATGATGCCCTGCAGGGCACGGGCTGGAGGGAACTTGGTGCTTGCAGCGCTGTCTCTGAAGATGAGGTCTCTAATTGCACGAAACGCTTCGTGAGCAAAGGACCCATTTGGAACATTAGCAGGGGACTTCAGTCTTCCCTGCTGAAGCCTGTTCTCTGGCAGCACACCGTGTTCACCTAACCATCCCCGGGGATTAGAGAATTTAAAGTAAGTGGGGGGGGGGGG
>VZTU01033060.1:121288-132160 GCA_013400835.1 Zapornia atra
AAAAAGGTAGAAAAAAAAAGAAAGGTGCTGAAGTGGTAGCTAGGCCAGCCATGCTTTTCAGATACTCTCTGGTGTTTGCTGACAAGGAGCTATGTTAGAAGGTGGTGAAACAAGAGGTTCCAATGCTGGTGTGAGGTGTGCACTATGCAGGGAGATCCCTAGAGGAGTGGGGAGCAGGGAGAGGGTGGCATGTGGCACATGAGCAGTCACCCTTTTGTCATCAAAGGACAGCAAATTCAGTGGGATTTGAGCCCTCTGCATGGGATCGGAGGGAACTCCCAAGCCAGTGCTAAGTTGCTACTTAAAAATTCAAAGGTTTCTTATTTATTGCATGTGTCCCAGTAGGGTGTTGGAAGTGTGCCAGGACCCTTGGCAAGCAGGAGAAAAAAGATGGTTTATTACCCCCAAGAATTTACCTGGGGGTAAAAACTTACAGGTACATACCATGTCATGTGCAGGGAGCCATGAAGCCCCAGAGAAATTTAATCCCAGTGTGTGCAGAGTAGGACGCTATAGGAAGCAGAAGGGGCTTCCATTAAGTCCCACTTTCTGGGCTATGGGAAGGATGTGCCCAGGGACTTGGGTTATTCGTTCTGACCACATGGTTTCAGAGCAGCACCTGAAGCAGAGGCTGGGGCTTGGGGGATGCCCCATGCTGGTCTCCCCTTTAGAGGGAGAAGCCTGTACCAGGCAGGGCAGAGCTATCATCTGCAATGGACTATGCCCTACGATTGGAATTGGTTTTGCTTTGTCAGCTTTGGTTCTTTACAAATAAATGCTCTGATTAAGGACTTTTTTGGTTTTTTCAAATTAAAAACCGGCATTCTGATTCTGCACCTCCTTCTGTAGAGAAGGATTCCAGTGCCTGGCTGACAGACACCTTTATCCCTTTGCTAGATGAAGGTAGCAGTAAAACACTGAAACTAGCCTAGAAATCACAGGGTAATCCTGAGCCAGCATCTGCCTGTTTGTCACTGAGACAGTATAGAAGCACTTCAATTAAATGTGAAAGCTCCCTGGTCTTTTTAATCTAGTAGAGCTTAAGACTTTTTTTTTTTTTAAAAAAAAGTGTGTATAAAATTCATGTTTTTAATGTTGCCCAAAACAATCTGTGCTCCCCCATCTTTGTTTTTTTGGCTGTGGGTCAGCATTTCCCTTCTGGCTTCGAGGGAGGCTGATAAGACATCAAAAGCTGGGCTGCAGCCAGGTAATCAGGTCACCAAGGCAAAATTCAATCAAATGTCTTTTCGGTCAGTGTCACTCTGGCCTGAACATCCCCCAGAGCCACAGCTGCCTGGCAGCTCTTGTCCCCCTGATAAGCTATGGGCTGATCCGTGTGCAGCTTTGGCATCCACTTAACCATTTATGTTTCATTGCATGCATTTTGGTGATGGGCTTGCCTTGTTCCCCTCACATGCATGCCAATGGCTGGCTGCTGGCATGGTCCCTGTTTGTGCCACCCCATCTCTGGCCTGAGTGCCCGCCAAGCTGAAGGACAGGGTACGCTCAGGGGTCTTTTGTGCAGGTCGTGGCTCCTGACTGATCTGTGTCGTGGGCTGTCTGGCCATCCCGTGAGCCCTTCGGAACCGGTGGGGTTTGTACCATTAGGAACCAAGAGGGGGGATGTAGCCTGGTGAGGCTTTGCAGGAAGGGCTGCTTCTTTTTCTTCATTTTAAACCCATGCAGTGCTAAAGGCCTGGGGCAGAGTGGCTGAAAAACTGCCTGGCAGAGAAGGACCTGGGGGTGTTGGTGGACAGCTGGATGAATATGAGCTAGCAGTGAGCCCAGGTGGCCACGAAGGCCAAAAGCATCCTGGCTTGTATCAGAAACAGCGTGGCCAACAGGACTAGGGGAGCGACTGTGCCCCTGTACTCGGCATTGCTGAGGCCACACCTCAAATACTGTGTTCAGTTTTGGGCCCCTCACTGCTGGAAAGACGTGAGGTGCTGCAGCGTGTCCAGTGAAGGGTGACAAAGCTGGTGAAGGGTTTGGAGCACAAATTTTACGAGGAGTGGCTGAAGGAACTGGGGTGTTTTAGTATGGAGAAGAGGAGGCTGAGATCTCACTCTCTACAACTACCTGAACGGAGGTTGTAGTGAGGTGGGGGGGTTGGTCTCTTCTCTCAAGTAACTAACAACAGGATGAGAGGAAATGGTCTCAAGTTGTGTTGGGGGAGGTTTAGGTTAAATATTAGCACAAATTTCTTCACTGAAAGATTGCTAAGGCATTGGAACAGGCTGCCTGGAGAGGTAGAGTCACTAACCCTGGAGGTGTTTAAAAAATATGTAGGCATGGCACTCCAAGACATGGTTTAATTGACATGGTGGTGTTGGACTGGCAGATCTTAGAGGTCTTTTACAACCTTAAAGAGTCTGTTCTCTTCCACTCTAAACCTGCTCCCATCACTTAAAAACCTGAAAAAAAAAATACGTCCACGGGGACGTGGCTCACATGGCTCAACAGATTTCAAAAGCAGTGCTTCCTTTATGCTGTCAGTGACTGAGCTTTGCTCTCCAGACTGGCCCTATCAGGCAAATTAGCTTCTCCTGCTAGTACCAAATCCAGAGCTGAAAGACAAGACAAGTCAATTTTCTGCTGGGTGCAGCTTAATACTTCATTGCCAGCGCTGCCCAAGCTGTGCTTCCCCCGCGTTACGAGACGGCGTACGAAGGATGCAGATCCCAGAAACAGGCATTGTTAATTCACCTCTCACAAGTATTGTTGGTCAAATACAACCCTAGTAATGCCTTACTTTCCATTTCTAAAATGTGCTAGCAATAAGCTGGGAATGTAATAGGATACACATATTTGGCAAGCTCTTTCAATGCTTTTGTATCAGTCCTACTGCTGGATTCAATTACAGACTATTTGAATTTTTCACACAACATCTTGCTCCTTAAAAATGTCTCCTTTCAAAATCAAAACCCCTAAAATTATTTGTGAAAACATTTGAGGTGTGCTAAGTTTGTTTGCTTTCTTTTTTCCCCCCAAAATTTTTTCATGTAGGGTGAAATTGGCTTTTTGGTTGGGGTTCTTTTTTGGGTTGGGTTTTTTTTGTGGTAAGTGGAAAATGTTGTTCCTAGATTAAAGCCTCTCCAGTGTTTCTGGTTAAATGGGTATGTACTGAGCCAGAGCAAGATGGAATTAATTTCTTAACATCCTTCTCCTCTGGTGCATTGGAATGAAACTGCCACTCTGCATCCAGCTGCTCTGCCCACGGCTGCTTGAGCACTGTCCAGGCAGACACTTCCCCAAATTAATTCTCATAGCACCCAATGGTGAAGGGAGAAAGCCAGGAGCCTGTGATTAAAGGACAGCTTTGCAAAGGCTTGAGGATCTTTCACTTGCTGCCGGGACCCTTAAAAGCATTATAACTTCAACTGAAAAAGATAACGCTGCTGGGAATCGCGCACTGGGCTGCGTGGCTGTTGGTTGCAATTCCCTGAGTGTGGCTTGGAGGACATCAGGAGTGCTGTGGTCTGCTTGTCCCTCTAGTTTTCCTCCTTAGGCTTTGAGTTAAGTTTCTTTCCTGAAAGATGTTTTAAATGAATGAAGCAGCTGTTGCTCATCCTAATTGATTGTAGCGAAATTTAACAGCGCTAATTATCTCTCTCGCACCTCCTTCCTATTTTTATCCTCTGCTGTTGAACACAGCCAAGAAGCCATCAGATTAAAGTCTCCCAACACAGTGGATTTCTCTGCTAAAGCTTCTCCTGTGCAGTGAGAGGATTAATAGTAGGTGATGTTATTAGCTGTAAATCCAGGTCCCCTGGCTGGCTCTGCTTTGGGGCGAGATTGAACATCCCTTCTTCCCGCTCAGTTCTGACTAATGCCACCTCCCCTCCCCATTTTGCTGTGTCCGTCCCACCCCCCCCCCCTCTCAAACANGAAATAGTGGGCTCTCAATCGAGGCAGATTGGATTGGTGACCTAAACGACAGAGAAGGCAGTAAGGATGTTTGTACGCTGCATCGGGGTGTCTCTGCAGCTGCAGGCAGGCAGCATAGCTGTCTTGCATCGCTTGTTGTGGCAGCCCTTCCATGCTTGGTCGCCGCCACGTGTGCCCCGGGAAGGCTGCGCTGCTGTGCAGACCCATGCTTCGAGTCACACGCTTCTCCTGTGTTTTCTGTCACTAGCAGGTTATGGGGGTTGTTTTAAGGTCAGGCAGGCACAGAATGAAGTAGGAGCGTGCTGCTTTTTGCAGCTCTGGACCCCTGTGATTTCTGGGGTGGGCTGAGCAGGTGGGCTGCCAACTCCCCAGCTGGAACCACAACAGCTTGGGAGAGAAAATGGCAGGGAGAAGAAAAATAACATATCAGCACTGAAAAATATAACAGTCCTGTGGAGGAGGTCACTTCTTGTTCAGCCTTTGTTTGCCGATCGGTATCGCTAGTGCCTCCCTGATGTGATAGATCTGAGTTCCCTACAGCACTCCACACTCATCTGCCACACGTTTCTTTAGCATTTATCTTTGCAGATGCAGACATGGAGGCAGTGAAAGGTGAAATGCCTTTGCTGAGGTCATGGAGCAGATGTAGGAATCAGGAACAGAAGGTGGTTTCTCTTTTGAAGCAGGACAAGGCAATGAATTTTGACCAAGGCCCTCCAGATGGTTTTAGTGGGGCCAACACATGCTTCAGGAAAACATAACCTTGGAACAAATGTTTCAGGGCTTACTGGTCCCACCTGAGCCTCGTGCTGGGCTGGACACGGGGCTCTGGGTATGGGATGAATCCAGCATACATCAAATACCCCAATGGACTGGTTCCAAGAGGAAAATCTTTGAGATTTCAGCCTGGTAGCAGCAGCAGTTTGCTACGTCACAGGCTGATCCTTGAACTTACCCTCCAGTAATTTAGAAAGGTCCCTACTTCAATGAGCTAAAAGTTTCTGGTGAGATCTTTTCGCTGCTGAAGTTCTGGAGAAGGAGCCCTAGTGGGGTGATCTCTGACAGTCAGGCTGCTGCTGAGGAGAAGGATTTGGGTTTGCTAGGATGGAAAGTGAGCTGTTTGTTACAGAGTGAGCAGGCTGAATTAAAAACAAAACAAAAAATGTTTTATTAAAAAGAAAATCTTTGAGGAACTAAAGAAAGGTCCCAATGAGAAACAAAACAACAAAGAAAATAAAAACTAAATATTCAAGGAATTGATAAACATTGCATAGAAATATGAAAGGTCCACAGATGAGCATGAGGTGGGCAAAATGAAGATGTCCTGAGGGGAAGGAGCCCTAATACCTGTCTCCCTGCATCCCTGGGCAGTGCCAGATCCACCGCCCGTGGTGGTGGATCACATGGGAGTCGTCTCTATCCCACTAAGGGGGTAAAAGGCCCCCCAGCACCTGGGTTGGTCTGGGATGCCTTTATGGCCAGCTGAATCACAAAATACACCTTGGGGTTTTTTGCAACCAGAAAATTCCTGTTAAAATTTACCCCTCTTTCCCCCTGGATTAAATCTCTTGCGTGTGCTGCTACCGCTACTTCAGCTTCAGGAGACTTTTGTTGTTCCAGGCAAGCACGAGTTGAGCTTGAAGTCTGCATTTATTGTATTGCTTTGCCCCAAGTTCTGTGTGATCCAAACCTTTCCCTACACTGCTCTTCCATAAGCTTTGCACTTTCTTCCTGGACCTTATTTGTACCTTTCTCTGGCTTCATCTACAGAGGGAAACGGTGTGCATGCTTATGTAGGTACCTTTGGTTTATAACTGATAAACCATACCTGGGCTGTGCTGAAACACACAGTATAAGTGTTCTTCCAAAGTGTTACTTTTATCCATAAAATTAAATATATATAAGTGGTAAATCCCCGGAGAGCTGAGCCTCTGGCTTACTCCTCCCTGAGGCTGCCCTTCAGTTTTATTTTGTTGGGTTTTTTTGTAAATTCAGAGTTTACCCAGGGTTTTTGGGGGACACCACCAGCATGGAGAAACTCTGTTAACCAGACTGACCTTTCCTGGCAGAGACTCTGGTGACAGAGAAGGACTGATCTCCTGGCTTTGACCAGTTAACCTTAATGGCTTGAAACTAGATTTTTTTTTTACACAAATTACAGGAGTAAACTTGAGCACTGGAAGCCAGAAGATACTTTTCAGCCTTTTTTCAGGTCAGCAGCATTCAGGCATCTCAGTGCAGGGATATTTTGGTGTAAATGTAAAGGAATTTGTAAAATCTAGTACTGTGTGAGGCAGTACTCAGGAGATTAAAACTGGAAAAAAAAGAGTAGCTTTCCTGCCCAATGTCTCTTGTGACTACAAAAACATGCAAAGGAGACCAAGGAGAGAGCTGAAAAATGCACCCAGGGCTGTGGGGATGGTCTCAAGGCATCTACCCCATGGTGTTGACATCAGTGGCCAAATTACTTTTCCCCCTTCTTATCTGGCTGCTGCAGTTGCACAAGATGACCAGTATCTGCCTGCACTCGATGCAGCTTTATAGAAAGTGGACCTCATGCATCGGTGGTGTGGGGCTTCCCACTTTTTGGCACATCTCTGAGTCTGGTCCTTGGGTGTGCAGCCAGAGAGATGCATGGCTGGGAATCTTAACCAGCCTGTATCTCTGGGCTGTCTTTGAACCCTTCGTGCTGCACCATGAGGTTAAGGTCTATGGGCTGAAGGCAAGTCTTAAAATTGGCAGCAATTCCATGGTTTGTAGGTTAGGTTCCCTTTAAAAAACAGTGGAAGCCACAAAAAATGGGGCTTTTTTTTTTTTAAAAGAAGGAGAAAATCTGCCAGACCAAGCAAAGGCAGAAAAGATTTATAACCCAATGATTTATTATTTTTTTAATTTCCCTTTGTTCCCATGTTAAATGTTTTCCCTTTCAGCCACTTTTACTGGGCTACTGATGCCAAATGAAAGGAATATGAGCGCTCCAGGGGAGTAACCAACAGTGGTTGGAGTCTTCCTTCACCTGACGTGTGCTGAGCTTCAGAAGTGGTGACTTAGCATCGCTGGCCTCCTGGGTCTTTCGGTCGGGTTTAGAACCTTGTGTAAACCTCAAAGAAGAATGTGGGTCTGGAAGCTATAAAGCAAGTTGTGGAAAAGCAGGAATGAGGTAGAAGCCACCCAGCTTTCTATATTTGGAAATCAGACTATGTGCACTTCCAGCAGCTGTGAATAATTATATTACACAGGGAGAAAGGGACCTAATGGGTTCCAGCCTGCCCGTGGCTGCACTGTGCTTTTGAACAGCCCAGGGTACGAATCACAGTGACTCTAAAATTTCATTTGCAGCCCAAGAGCCAGCTTGAAATTTATGGGATGTACCAAGACCATGCAGCCACGTGCTGCTAAAAGTGTCTACTGCTCCCCTGCAATCAGTTGCTGTTGGAAAGTCTCTGTTTGCCTCCGGAGCAGGGACAACGCTTGCCACTGCCATGGCTTTCAGCTGAGCCCATTCTCACACCTCCAATTACTGAATGTCAGGAAAACTTTAGCAGTAGTTTGATTTTGGTTTTTCCCCTCTTGGAAGGTGTTTTTCAGTTCCCACTGTGACCTACCACACCTTAAAGGCTCAGGAGGCAAAATGCTAACAGGTGAAGGAGCGATGTGTGGTTTTGTGGGGTGTCAATCTGGCAGATTAAGAGGCTGCTAGTGGAGCCAAGTCTGTGGTGATCTTCTAACACCTCCCATACCTGAGCTGACCGTGAGTGCTGGGATGCTGGACAACACTAGGAGACCTCGACCCCTGAGGAGCCGAATCCTAGTTAAAAGGAATGGCTCTGGGGTGGGGGAAATAAATTTAAAGATCCCATCTAGCAGATCACCAGTTGCAAAAAAGCCAGCACTCAATTTTATAACTCCTCATAAAAAAACCCAAACCCTCCACATCTTTTTAAAAGGGGATAAATTGTATTTAGTCAGGATCCATGAGATGAAAACAACCTTCCAGTTTGCCAGCAAGCTGGGAGCAAACTCCCAGTCCTGGAGGGTTAAGCTCCCAGAGTCACAACCCAGCCCATACAGCCCCCTTCTGAGCCTGTAGTCACAGGCAGGATGGTTTTTTGAACTTCCCATAGGATCTGCTAGGCATCGCGCCCATGTAGGAGGAAGGCAGCCTGTGGTCCTGCTCTCTCCCCGGGGCTGGAGCAGTAAGGCTCCCATAGGGCAAGCTCCAGGAGCACTGGGCTGATGGGTGGCTGCAGTAGGACATGTTTAGCCATCAGAGCACCACAGGTCATTAGAAAAGCTAGAAGGAATTTAAGTATAATCGAGCACAAATCAGAGAATCACTAGGTTGGAAAAGACCTTTGAGATTATGGAGTCCAACCGTTCCTGTCCTATGCTAAACCATATCCCTGAGCACCTCATCTACCCATCTTTTAAATACATCCAGGGTCAGGGACTCAACCACCTCCCTGGGCACCCTGTTCCAATGGCCAATAAGCCTTTCTGTGAAGAACTTTTTCCTTTTGTCTAATCTGAACCTGCCCTGGTGCAGCTTGAGTCCATTCCCTCTCATCCTATCCCCTCTAGTTTGGGTGAAGAGACCAACACCCACCTCTCTACAACCTCTTTTCAGGTAGTTGTAGGTGCTGATAAGGTCTCCCCTCAGCCTCCTCTTCTCCAGGCTGAACAACCCCAGTTCCCTCAGCCTCTCCTCAAAAGGTTTGCTCTCCAGCCCCTTCACCAGCTTGGTTGCCCTTCTCTGGACACACTCCAAGGCCTCAATGTCTGTCTTGTAGTGAGGGTCCCAAAACTCACCCAAAATGCACGGTTTTTAAATTAAAAGGTATGATTTTATCTTAGGAAAAGGGTAAGCCCCGTGGAAATTACCTGGTTGGAAAGGGAGGTATTTAGGGCTGTCGCTACTGGGAGGGCACCTGGAGAGGGGAAACTCCTACCTGCCTAATGAAACTTTATACACTGTCATCCACCCAGGTAGGCCCATATTTCAGGGAAGCATTAGAGACCAGACAGATCTCCCTTTTAACTTCGCTCCAGTTTCTTTCACCAGACGTACAAGGCTCTAACGAAATGTATTTCAGAGAAAGAGATCTCTGGCATGGCAGAACTGAAGGAAAATGACTTCAATTTTTTATGGCCTGTGTTTCTAAAAATATAAATGACTAATAGAAATCATGAAATATTCACAAAGTCAGTAATCCACATTTACAGATAAGGCTGAATTACCTCTGAAGAGATTCTTAAATGGGAGTTTAATGGACATCTTTCCACGGAATGAGCACGTGTTTCCTCCCCCCAGCTTCAGTCCTCAGAGGAGGAGCTCTGGGGAGTGGCTGAAGCCCGTTGTAGCCTTGCTGAGAGCCACCACGCAGTCCCGAGCGGCTTGTCACGCTGCGGCTGCGGAGCATCTCTGGTGACAGGAGCTGTCTGCCCACTTAGCAAGTGCTGTCATCCAGCAAGACCTGAACAGGCTGGAGAGCTGGGCAAGGAGAAACCTAATGAAATTCAACAAGAGCAAGTGTAAAGTCTTGCACCTGGGGAGGAATAACCGACCGTGTCAGTACAGGCTGGGAGAAGACCTGCTGGAGAAGAGCTCTGTGGAGAAGGACCTGGGGGTCCTGGTTGATGACAGGTTGGCTATGAGCCAGCAGTGTGCGCTGGTGGCTAAGAGAGCCAATGGGATCCTGGGATGCATCAGGAAGAGTGTGTCCAGCAGGTTGAAGGAAGTGATCCTCCCCCTCTACTCTGCCTTGGTCAGGCCCCACCTGGAGTACTGTGTCCAGTTCTGGGCTCCCTGGTATAAAAAAGACAGGGACCTCCTGGAGAGAGTCCAGAGAAGGGCTACGAAGGGGCCTGGAACATCTCCCGTATGAGGACAGGCTGAGTGAGCTGGGACTGTTTAGTCTGGAGAAAAGAAGACTTAGAGGGACCTAATTAGTGTTTATAAATATCTTAGACATGGGATGCAGGGGGAATTGGCCAGCCCCTTTTCANACATCTCCCGTATGAGGACAGGCTGAGTGAGCTGGGACTGTTTAGTCTGGAGAAAAGAAGACTTAGAGGGACCTAATTAGTGTTTATAAATATCTTAGACATGGGATGCAGGGGGAATTGGCCAGCCCCTTTTCAGTGGTCTGTGGGGACAGGACTAGGGGCAATGGCTGTAAGCTGGAGCATAGGAAGTTCCGCACCAACATGCGGAAGAACTTTTTCCCAGTGAGGGTGACAGAGCCCTGGGACAGGCTGCCCAGGGGGGTGGTGGAGTCTCCTTCTCTGGAGATATTCAAGTCTCGTCTGGATGCCTGTCTGTGCAATATGAGCTGGGGAGCTGCTTTGGCAGGGGGGTTGGACCCGATGATCTCTCGAGGTCCCTTCCAACCCCTACGATTCTGTGATTCTGTGCCACACTGGTGCCTTTGTCAGCTTGCAGGTTTCCCACCAGCTGTAAAAGAGTATTTTTCTTCTCCGTATCAGCAGATAAGGGGTTCTTCATGCCAGGGCATCACCGGAGGCTAGGCCATGGTTTTGGGAGACAGAAACAGCTCTGAAGTCTCTCTCCATCCACGTGCAGGCTGTCCGGCCCTGAGGTTGGTGTGAGAACAGCTCCATTCCCATGGGGTTCCTGCTGAAGGGTGCCAAGCAGAGGGATGCATGTAGCTGGCTTCCCCGAGGCAAGTTCAATTTTAGAGCAGAAAGCACCAAGCTGGACTCAAAAAGCCCTTGACTTGGCATCCAGTTCTGTCCCTGGCCAGCTGTGCAGCTAGCTTTATGTAGGTGGTTTCACTTCCCCCTAACTCAAGTTTTCCACCTGCAAAACCCACCTGGCTGAATTCCTGCATCCCCCCCACTAGAAGTCACCAGTGACTTGAGAATGGGTAAGCAGACAGCACTGCCCTGTCTCAGGACATTGTGGGGAAGCAGGTTGGCCCTGGACTGCAAATGTTGCTGGGGAATAGAATCATAGAATGGTCT
>VZTU01033061.1:0-20235 GCA_013400835.1 Zapornia atra
CAGACCATTCTGTGATTCTAACACATGAGCACTGAAAAAATGTGTAATGAGCTTCAGCCCCGTGCCTTGGTCACCCCTCTGTGCTCCTACTGCATAGAAGTTCATGTTTAAAGCTTAGAAGGAGGTCAGGGGACAGGAGTAGTCTCGTAAACCTGCAGCAAGAGGAAGAGCTCGGTGTGGTTTTAGCTCCCCAGGTGAGTTTGATTTACTAGTTAGTGGCCATAAGGAGCTTCCCCTCCAGAACTGTATAAAACTAGTCAAAGTGCCTAGAAACCAGGCACACTGATTTTTTGTGTCCTAGAGGGCATGCGGGGGGAGAGAGGAGAGGTCTCTAATTCCCTTCTTAGCCTTACACAAAGAAAGTGGAGTTGGTTTGTATTTCTGCTGTGGGACTCGGGAGTGCTGATCAGTTTGTGGTAGGGAGTGATGCTCGTGAAAGAGAAGCTCCACACAGGAATAAATCCTTCAACTGGAGAGAAGGGTAGTGGGTTGCCCAGCACTTCTGTGCCTTTGCTTGTGCATGTGATATGTTCCTGATTGTTTCCCAGCGCTCCGGACAAGTTTTTTACCTGTGCTTTCTGCTTGGATGTGTGGTGCATGGGGAATATTCTTTTAGCATAGTAATGAAACAGGGATTTGAACTACTTTCTAAGTTAATCTTCTGAAGGATTGTACTGAGTAAATATTTATAGAGTTGAATCAAAAAGCACATCGGTCAATATGACTGTCAGTTATACCTTAGTTACTGTGTCTGTTTTATTTCAGTGAAGCTTTAACACCTGAGGAATAACTATAGTGTAAACCTTATGTAAATGAGTTTTGCAGCAGTGAAGCACTGGGGCTCATCACAACTTTTATTCCCTGGTACTTTCACAGAATCCCGGAATGGCAGGGGTTGGAAGGGACCTCTGGAGATTATCTAGTCCATCCCCCTGCTACAGCAGCATCGTCTTGAGCAGGCTGCACAGGATTGTGTCCAGGCAGGTTTTTATCTCCCCAGAGAAGGAGACTCCACAACCTCCCTGGGCAGCCTGTCCCACTGCTCTGTCACCCTCAAGTTTTTCCTTGTATTTAGGCGGACCTTCCTGTGTTCTGGTTTGTGCCTGTTGCCCCTTGTCCTGTTGCTGGGCTCCCCTGAGAAGAATCCAGCCCCATCTCCTAGCCACCCACCCTTAGTTACAAGCATTGGTACAGTGCTCTCTCAACCTTCCCTTCTCCAGACTAACCAGACCCAGCCCTCTCAGCCTTTCCTCTCACAAGAGACTCTCCAGTCCCAAGTATCAGAGAGATCTATTTTTCACATATCAGAGAGATAAGAGATGGTGCTCAGGCATAGCACACAGAACATCTGGACACAACTTAGAGTACTACATGAAGATTAAACATAATTAAACACTGATAAATGCTTGAGGAGAACATGTTGCTGTCTCCTTTTCTAGCATCCTAATGTTGGGTATATTAACCTCCCTAATACACTTAAAAGTTAATCTTGGTACCAGTCAGTCTCATACCAGGAAGATCTAAACTGTGGCATCTCTGAAACATTACATCTCCTCAACTTTGCTTCAGCTTCTGGGAAAAATGGTAATTAAAATAGAGAATTTGGGGTTAGGTAGGATGTGTACTCAGGTGACTGGGCTTTACTCCTAAAAGATGCTGCTGGGTTAAGGCTGGTGTTTATATTCCTGCGAAGCTGCTTTGACAATGACTAAACAGTGTGCCTATACTGGGATCATTTCATGCAGCTAGAGAGCTGATAGAGCAGAATACCAGTCTTGATTCTAATAGTATCCATCCAGTCATATGCTCATCTTGTGCAAAGCGCTCACAAATGATAACATTTTTACTTACACCTGCACTAGCTAGGCTGGATCCTTCTCTGATACATGTTTCATATATATCTTAACATTTTTACTTACACCTGCACTAGCTAGGCTGGATCCTTCTCTGATACATGTTTCATATATATCTTCATTGGTTATTGTTGGAAGTGCAGCAGGGCTCTCATAGGCATGAAGCAGCCAGAATATGCGCCAAACAATCCCAAACATTCCTTCAGAGGCAGGAAAAGCAAAGACCAGTTTTAAAAGCCAATAATAAAGCCACTCATCAGAATCTGTAGGCCTTGAAGTTTGGATCAAGAGCCAATTAAACCAAATCAGGGTAGAAAATATGCCATGGGAAGTGAGAGATCATGATCACTAATTCAGTGTATTCTGTGCCTGCTTGCAAAGCACTTGAGCATTTTGTCACTTGTATGACATACATGTGAGGCTGAGGAAAGGCAGAAGCAAAGCCTTGTGTGGGTCCGAGGCAAGGTCACAGACCGCATAAAAGAACTTCACAGATTGCACTGGCAAATCTTGTGGTGCAGTCTGTGTCTCTGGGGCACCACAGTACAAGAAGGGCACAAAAATATTGGAGAGTGTCCAGAGGAGGGTAATGAGGATGGTGAAGGGTCTGGAGAGGAAAACTTAAAAGGAGATGCTGAAGTCCCTTGGTTTGTTCAGCCTGGAGAGGAGAAGGCTGAGGGGAGACCTCATTGCAGTCTATGACCTCCTGCCGGGGGAGGGAGCAAAGAGGCAGCCACCAATCTCCCTTCTTTGGTGCCAGGGATAGAACCCAAGGGAACAGTAAGAAACTGAGACGGGGAGGTTTACGCTGGATATTACAAAAAGGTTCTTTCCTGAGAGGATGGTTGGGCACTGCAACAGGCTCCCCAGGGAAGTGGTCACAGCACCGACCTTGACTGCGGTCAGGAAGTGTCTGGACGATGCCCTCAGTCCCATGCTCTGACTTGGCTGTCACTGTGTGGAGCCAGGAGTTGCACTCAATGATCCTTATGGGTCCCTTCCAATTCAGGAGGTTCTATGATTGTAGTATAGTGATTTCAAGTGAAATAGACATGAGTGTATTTTCCCTCTCACTCGATTACAACTTCCTAATATTTTTTTTAAGAGATGAATTTTAAGTGATCGAATTGATAAAGCTTGGTGTGAAGTTGGAGAAGATTTTGGTTTGGTTTAACAGCTAGAAACTTGATGTTGCTCTCCTTTCACTGACCTGATCTCTCTCTGTCTGTATTTCTTCGTTGTTGTCCTCCTGCTATCCTCTTATTTTCTCCCCTTGATTTTTTAAAAATACAGAACTTGGCAAAATGGAAATCAAAAGCAGAAACTGAAGCACGTCCTGGGAATTCTTGTTTTTTCAGTGTGATTCTTAGCCTGATGGTTGAGCCCCTGCATATCACTGCTGTCAAGGTGCTGCAGGGCATAAAGCTGGGGCTCCTTTGCCTTTGGCCTCACCAGCAGCCTGTCAGTCTGCAGAGCTGGTTGATAGATGAATTCCTGCTGCTTCCCCATTCTGGATGGAGGGGCAAAATGTGAATATAAAGCTTCCTCTTTGTCTGTTCCTGCCTTGTGTCTGGCTGCAGCAGCACTGTGCAGTAAAACTGTTGCTGAGCAGCGTCAATCATTGATCAGCATCCTGAAGCAGAAGGTCAGTGACAGGGTTTTGGCATTTAAAGACTTGACAGACAAATACCTGGGCGTTGTTACAAAACACCATCTCATTCAATTATTTATGTAGCTGGCTTTAAACTGACCAGTGCAACAAAAGACTTGTTTCACATCTGTTAAGCAGATATATTTCATTGGAGATGATATAAAGGTGTCCCGATGACATCAGAGCTTTGAAATATAGCTGATTTCAAATGTAAAACAATACAGGAATGTTGCTTTCATGTCATGCTTGGAGAAGTAGAAACACAGCAAGATCAAAGGCGACATCAGAAATACCAGGTAAGGGTTCAGGGCATTTGGGAATGGTTCTGCAGCAACAGTAGCATGGACGATAGCTTTCAGGCCAGCACGGTGTGCAGAGGAACTTGTGCGCAGTATTTCACTGCAGAGCGTCATTTATCTAAGATGCACTTAATCCAAAGTAGCTTCTTGAGAGCAGCCCTGCTGAGAAGGACTTGGGGATTGTGGTGGATGAGAGACTTAACATGAGCCAGCAGTGTGCTCTTGCAGCTCGCAAGGCCAATGGGATCCTGGGCTCCATTAGAAGAGGGGTGGCCAGCAGGGACAGGGAGGTGATTGTCCCTCTCTACTCTGCCCTCGTGAGGCCCCATCTGGAGTCCTGTGTCCAGATCTGGGGCCCCCAATACAAGAAAGATGTGGAACTGTTGGAGAGGGTTCAGAGGAGGGCCACGAGGACGATTAGAGGGCTGGAGCACCTGCCCTACAAAGAGAGGCTGAGGGAGCTGGGCTTGTTCAGCCTGGAGAAGAGAAGGCTGCGGGGGGACCTCATTGCAGCCTTCCAGTACCTGAAGGGAGCTTAGAAGCAGGAGGGGATTAAACTTTTTAAAAGGGCAGATAATGGCAGGACAAGGGGGAATGGACTAAAGCTAAAGCAAGGAAGGTTTAGATTAGATGTTAGGGGGAAGTTTTTTACAGAAAGAGTGGTGAGGCTGCCCAGAGAAGTAGTGGATGCCCAGTCCCTGGAAGTGTTCAAGGCCAGGTTGGATGGAGCTCTGGGCAACCTTGTGTAGATCCAGGCCTGAGGTTGGTGGCCCTGACTCTGGCAGGGGTTGGCGCTCTATGATCCTTGGCGTCCTTTCCAACCCAGACCGTTCTATGATTCCAAAGTGGTCTTGTATTACATATTGCAGGATGGTGGGGAGGAATATATAGTCCCTGTGTTGAAGTTCAGGGCTGTGGCAGAAGGGGACGGCGTGCGCGTACCCTCACGCTGCATTGTTTTCTTTTCCACCTTAACAATCCGGAGATAAATTGTAAGCCCACATTGGAAAGCTGCTTCTCTGCAGAGACTGAGCGGGAAGTCGTCGTCTACGTGAGCAGAGCTAAGCAAACAAGATAAACGCTCTGAAAAGCAAACTACCTGGATCTTAGTTTCTCATTTAGAGCTGAATTTTCAAGTCTTAAAAGCTCTGAGTAAACACAATGCCTAGATAAACATGCTTTGAAATAACGGGTGGTTTTGTGAGCCCAGCAAGGTCTGGCAGTGAGAGCTGTGAAGTGCTCCACACGCTCTTAGTGGTGGCCACTTCAGCCGAGCTGATAGCACAAGCTGTGAAAGCACACATGAAATGTTGCTGTACAGGACCTTTATTTTTTTCCCTGTTTCTGTGCTCTCCTGTCAAACACAACAGGTGTTTTTAAAAATGTGGAAAGCAGACATGGCCATTTCAGCCTTCTTACACTCAATTCTGCATGACATTTGGATATCTGAGATGATGCTAAAAAAATACACAGCTCTCAAGCTTCTGTGTGCTTATCCCTGATTTATGGATTCTGACTCCTACCTACATCCCTGTGCTTTCTGTTTCCAATTGACCTAGCAACTCTGAGGCTACAGCCAGGCAACAGAAAACCTTAAGCACGGGGATTCTTGCAATGAGTGAGGATTGAAGTGCAGTAACTGTTGTCATAGAAGAGCAGTGTTTCCACCCAGGATTAAGTAAGGAACATAATACAGGCAGTTAGTTGTCTTGCCATGCTTATAGATTCAGGCTATTCAGTTGCCAGTTCAAATACTTGAAATGCTGGTTGGTGTTTAATAGTCATTACTTCTGTGTGCGTCTGCCTGGTGTGGTGAGCTTGTAACCACGCGGTATCATGGTGAAGCGAAGTAGGAATGTGTGTGTGATTTGCATTCTAGATAACTTGGAAGTCTGGCTATGGAATTCTCAGGAATGTGTGCATGTCCTGAATTAGTTACTGCAAACAGGTACAAAAAGGTGGGGTTCAATGTCTTCAAGATTGGTTTCCCTCAGACACCTAAATTTACACCTGTTAGCAGTGTGGTATCAATGTAGATGGCCTTTATGGATGCTGCTGAAGATCTTGACTTGTCTGAAAGCAGCAGCATAGTTTTTAGTATGAAGAGATAACTGAATCCTGTCTGGGAAGTGAAGGAATCTTTTTTTGTTACTGTTCATTTGGTTTTGAAACTTGTAAAAAGAAAAGAATCCAACACCCTCACCTCAGGTGTAATGTTTAATCCATGCAAAGAGTGCAGGATGCGTATGGAAGGTGTAGTACAGAACTTGCAGGTCTGGAAAGCACAGTAGGGACCCAGTGTGAGGAACAAAGCACATGAGACTTAGGGCTGTTCCTTGATAATTTTTGGAGGAATGGATCTTACCTGTGTGCTTATTTTTCTGTTGTGCTGTTTTTTAACACCCTCATACACAGGTTTAAGATGCAGAAGACTACCTAGGACAGTGCAGAACATTATCCCCTTCCTGTCCACTGAAAAAGCTAATTGTAGGCTTTCCCTTTCAAGAAAACATTCTTTAGTAGCAATAGTTACAGAAACAGATCCTGCAAATAGCTTTCCAGGCTTCTTGGAATAGTGTAAAATACAGTTGGCCAAACTAATCCAAAAGTGTCCAGATAATGCTTTGATTTTTCTTCTTAAAAATATATCCTATTTTTTTCTCAGCTGAGTTACAGTGCCTAGTTTATATTGCTACCACTGACAAATTTTTATTCTGTGTTTCAAACCCCCTGTTGTCTGAAGTGCAGAATTGTGTATAGGCTGGTCTCACCAACTTCAATTCATGATTCACTTCTTGTTCTTTGAGTTCATAATTGAGTGTAGTAACCCCAAGAGCTTCCAAGGAATCAGTTACTAAGATAAATCCATGCTAATTTTCCTTTTTTTTTGTGTGTGTGTAGTGCACTGAACAGTGAATCGTTAGGGAGGCTCTATCTTCCCTGAAAACCAGGTTGATTCAACTATTAAACAGCTGGTTTTGCATTTTTTTCAACCATTTTCAAACGTGAAGGGATGAGTACCAGCATTGTTCGGGCTTTTTATGAGCTCTGCCAACTCAGCTTGTAATTTTTCAACATTCTAAATATTATAAAGGATCAATTAGGTTGCTTAGATGGTCTCCACATCTCTAGGTGAAACACCAAGTTCAATATGTGATGCAACAGACTACTTCGACACAGAGATCTACTGTGTCATTTTATTGGGCAGATATGTTCAGAGTGCCTGCATCCATTTTTTCTGTGTATTTATATACGTAAGGACCAAATGGCAGGCACAGTGACTTTTTTCCTCTCTAAAATACATGCTTCATTTGGTGTGAAAAACCTTAGGTTCATATTTGGAGGGCTTACAACAGTAATGCTGTTAAATGTGAACAGTTGGCCCATTTCAATGTATTCGTCAAAGGCAGAATCAGTAAATGTTGGGGTGGTTTTCAGTTTGTCACCAATCAAAATACAAGATGATGTTTAGAAGGGTGGTAACCTCATGTGAGGAAGCATTTAAGAAGGAATCTAAACCTGTAATATGACCATTAACAAAACCCAAACCTAGGTTTTTTTCCATCAACAAACCAGCTTTGAAATTTATCGTTCTTGATTTCAACCCCACTTCCTTTTCAAAAGCTACAAGTTTTCATCCCAAAAAGAGCTGCTTATGGCTTGGATATTGACTTGAAAGGAAAGAGACTGCTCTAATTCAATGACACTGGTTAACCAGTTGTTTTAATAAAAATAAAGGGGACCGAATCCTGCTCTCCCATCCACCTGGGCCCATTCAGTGTGTGTGGCATTACTTGCAGGTATGGAGGAGGCCAAATTTCAGTGTTAAAGAGTGTGAATAAACCTTACCAAGGAGTAACCTGTGCTTAGCATGTTCACACTGAATTTAGTGGAGTGCTGTACTGCGATAAAGGAGGCCATTTTGAGAGTGCTTTTTTTTTTTAATGCCATAGATGCTCTTTACAAATACCTCCTGTTGGGCCTCTCTTCTGGTCTTCTTTATATCTGGCTTATACCCTTATAAGTAAAAGACATTGTGATTTACATGGACATAACTGAGTAAGGCCCTGTGCATGTCGTATGTACGAAGGGGGCTTTGGTTTGCCGCTTGTTTGACAGACTGTGGCGTGTTAAAGGTGTGAGGGCTTCTTCTTTTGCCTGTACCTCACTGCTCTGAATAGCAGTGTCCTAAATGCATGCCTACAGCAATTCACCTAGAGAATGGTAATACAACTGCTTAGAAATGAGGCTACATTAGCAGTGTTTGTTGCAGTTAAGCTCAGGTGTTGCCCTGGTACGTAAAACTGCTGCCTTGCCTAGGTGCAAGGAGGAGCTTGCTGCTGGTTTTGCTCAGCTTTTTGTAGTGCATTTTTAGGTAGTGCCAGAGAGCTTGGAAATGTTGCAGACAAGGTGTAGTGTCAATTCACGAGTTACTTTTGGGTGGTTTCACAAAATCCCGTATCTTTTTTTCTTGAAGCCCAAGGTACTCTGAAGTTTAACTTCAAGGCAGCTTTTGGAAACTGTGTGATGGCTCGCCTGTGAGCAGTCCCATTGAAGTCACTGAATGGTAATGGTGTTGTCTGTGATATTGTTTGTCATTGTGTGCTTGCGACCAAGAAGTGTGCTGGGCTCTGTGGGCTGCATTTCCCTTGCCTGAACTGACTCTGAGTCTGCCCGGCTGCCAGCCACTTGCCCAGCAGTAAGGTCAGGCTGCGGAGCTTGGTGTTTCTTCAGCGTAACTTGATTGTAACACCGGAACATCTCGTTTTGGCCTTCAGTTTCATCATCTTCAAGTATTCTACTAGCACTTTGTTTCTTCATTCTTGGGAAGTTGAAGGAAAAAAAAGATACTCTTAGCTGACCTCCTGTCCACAGATGCCTCGTCGTCAGCTTCTCCTTTCTGGTTGTTGAGGGCCTTTCTCTGGCATGTCTGGAGGCATGCAGACTGTCCAACATCCCTGTTTCCTAGTGCATCCTGCAGTACAGATGCACGCAATGGATGAGTTCATAACTCTCGTCGTCTTAATACTGCTTCACAGACAACTACAAAAACCTTCCCAATGCCAATGCAGAAGAGTAGTGTCACCAGATTTTTTGGGTATAAAATTTTTGTTTCCAATATCTGCACTATGAACTGAGCTGGTCCTGATTATATTGAGGTTTCTTGTATTTTCAGGATCGTGACCCAAAGAAGCCAGGGCAGCAGAGAATAAATTTAATTGAATACAAACTCCATTTTTAAATGCTGCTAGAAAATAATTTTGCCATTTTACTTGGATGAGTGCTAATGATAAAAATACTTCTATCCAGTTTCACTAATTAACCACTAGAGATTGTTTTATTTTGAGATTCATAAAAGGCATCTCTAACCTAGTTTAAGTGCATGTACAGGATTTGAAATAAAATGTATCATATGTTTGTGAAGGGAAGAATCTAGAATAGAGGTTGGGAGGTTTTGTTTGCCTGAGTTGAAGGTTTTGAATCGAATATTGTTTGTTTGGTTTTTTTTTAGCACAACAGGGTCAGAGATAGAAAAGTACATCATATCCTCTATAAGCAGTCCAGTCCCCAGCACAAATCTGGAGCAGCACAGGTGGTGCTTTCAAGTGTGCCTTTACAGCCTCTTCTGCTGTAAAACCACTTAGAGGTTTGACTGCATTTGACCCAAGGGATATCTGCCTGTAAGGAGCTTGAGCTCTGTGGCTGGGGATGGGAGAAAAGGAGTTGTTACCACTCAGTGCCCCTGAGAGGTTCCCATCCTGTGTGGGAATCCTGCATTGCTTCATTGAGATGGCATAAGGATGCTTTGGACTTTGTGATGGCACACAGCAAGGTGTGTAACCTGCAGACCGTGTCGTTTTCCCCCCTGTATCGAGATGCTGAGCGCAATGCAGATAGCTATGACTATTTATAAGCTTTTGGTTATTTATATGCTCTAGAGAGCTTGTCATTGCTTTTTATATCGCCTTGATCTGTTCAACAAAATCATTTAGAACGTATTAAAATGCACTAGAAAGAGCACATCGTGGTATCTAGTGATAGTATTGCTTCCAAGTTAGGCAGTCTGTTGTTCTGGAAAGATGTCCAAAATGAGTCCGTTGCATCTTCCCCCTCCCTCCCCCCAATATTTTATTGTCATTCCATAATGTTTTCTATTACTTCTCCTCTTCTTCACCCCTTTTAACCTCATTCTTTTCTTGAACCTTTGCACTTTGAACGTAACTTTTTTTTGTATTTCTGAACCAGGATTGACAGTTCACTGTAACCGGGGCTGTGTCAGAAAAGGGAGAGGAGAGTCAGGACTGGCCCTTAAGGCTGAGACCACCATAATCTTAGCCCACATTTGTGGGTGTACTTGCATGTTGAATATATGGGCTTAAGCTAAAACCCCAGATCTATACCCCAAAAAGCACAGGAGCCAGTTTGGTGGAAAAGCAAGAGCGAAGTGGTTTTGTTCGATGTTTTTGTGTGTTACTATCTGTTTCTGCCCCATCAAGACAAAGAAGTGGATAACCAGTGATGACTTCATGCTGCCAGATGAGCAAAGGAGGCCAAAACTTGGTCTGCCAGCTTTCAAATGTGACAAAGTTAACTTTGCTCGCTGTCTTCTTGTGGTTTTCTTCACATTCATGCAAAAGCAATTAAGGAGTTGGAAAGCAAGGAGATGGAATATATTAGCTGTATCTGAGTGCTGCAGGGATTCAGCAAGAGTACATATATTTTTGTATAAACTATGTGTGCAAGAAAAGAAATCTAATAGCGTATATTCTCATCCAAAACAATGCTATCTTTATTAATAAGTGGATGTGCAGATTGATTTTATTACTGCAAACTGACTAAAACATGCAGATGGCTTGGTAGCAGCAGCAGGATAAGCCTGCAGCAGCCAGTAACACCTGAACCTCTCGGCTCTATTTGTGATGATGGTTCCTGTCAAGTTCAATTTTGGTGGAAAAGTGAGTCTCCCTTTTGGGTTTACTAACAGTGTCTTGACCTCTTCTCCCTTTTGTTGCCAAGGAGTGACAGGTGTCTGGAGCAGCTAAGTGATGTGACAGTCAGCCTGTGCTTTGTGTCAGCTGGCATTCATTAGCGTTAAAAATGACATGTGGTTTTGTACTACTTGGAAATGTGTTTATGCCTATTAATACATCCTGCTTCCCGGGCAAGACGGGGATGGGTGACTGAGTGGCTTTGCTTTTATCTGCTGTTGTGGTTGAGTATGTAAATGCAGGACACGTAGGCGATTTGGAGATGTCACTTCCATAGTGCCATCACAGGTCCCTGTTTGCCTGCTGCAGTCTGCTTCGGCAGTACCACACCGTGCTGTGGCAGTGGGATGGCAGCCTTCCTCACCAAGAGCTTTGTTCTGCGCTCTCCTTTGCGGTGCCACTTCCCTTAGAGAGTGCATGTCCCTCCAACTGCATCATGCATGCTGCCATACCCATCCCTGGGCTGTGCTTTCACAGTCGCTAGAACCCACAACCGTGGCTCTGATCAGCCAGGGACACGCACTGCCGTTACAAAGGGCATTCTGATCTTCATTCCTCCCTGGGAGTGTGTGCTTCCCTGCTCCTCACCACGGCACTGGTGTTTGCACAGCTGCAGGATGAGTCCTTTAAGGTTAGAGTTCAGCCAGATCACGTTCCTGATGTACACAGGAGCTCTTGGATGAGAGATGGGACAGGCTTTTCTGATAGCAGCATACACTTAAGTTCAGCGCACATGTTACTTGAGTAAGCTAATGTGTGGGCTTTTGCTTGTGCAAAAGAAACTGAAGGCAGAGCTTGGTGAAGGCCTTGAATTGATATTCATGATATCCCTAGTAACCTCATGGTGCAGCAGCTTGGGGACAGACTTGTAATCAAATCAACCTTTTTTTTTTTTTCCTTTTGGGCTCTCAGAGTATCTCTTACTCACATGCATCTCAAACATAAGGCTGGTGAAGGAAGTTGAGAATGGCTGGTTGATCCCATAGGCACATCTGACCAAAAAGAAAAACCCTTTCCCAGCGCAAGTCACATATTATTCATGTGCATGAAGAAGCTATAATATCTCAAAACCTGCAAATACATCGGAGGACATAGTTTTAACAGAACCTATGCACAGTTACAAGATTTTTATGGTGTGTGATTTGTGCTGGGGGAGGTTCTTTAAGAATGTGCTTTAGGCCATCTGGGCAGCAAGGAGGAGCTGGGTCTTGCTAAAATATGAGATATGCCTGCAATGGAGGAACGATAAAAGGATAGCAGTGAAAGTCCTGGCAGACTTTGCTTCTCTGGAAGGAGTTACTATTTGTCAAGCAGCTCCTAATTCATGCTGAGTTGAAATAAGAAGGTGGGAGCAGTAAATCTAGGGGAAGGAACAGGAATATGTTACCTAAAACCAGAATAATGCTTCAAGGGATGAGAGATGTGAGAATTACCGTTCTCTTCAGATTGCCTGGTACTGCTGAAAAAGCATTTTAGGATTCTAGCAAAGACACGTGAGAAAAGCTAGAACATCATAAAATCTGGGTCAGGATTGGAAATTAATGTGTTTGATTTTGGCATTTGGCTATATAAAAAGTTAGCTATGTAGGCCTTCTGTTCTTGTCCTTGGTGAAGCAAGGGGAGTGCACAGGTGGTCTGTGAAGGGTCTCTGTGGGGCTTGTAAAGCCTGCTTTGCAGCAGGAGGTGGTGTTTGGATAGGCACCAAGTTCTCCCATTTTAACTTACCCAGAGGAGGAGGTCTGTTGTCTCTTCAGCAGTGATGTCATGACCTTCTTTGGATTTTTCAAAAGGGTTGCACGCAAAATAATGTAACTTTTACCATGCTGATTTGACACCTAAGTATATTGCTGGTACCTGCATGGTTTCTCATAAATGATACCTGCTTCTGTGGCTGGCTTCTGCTTGCCCTCAGAGTAGCTACACTATGAGAACTACTCACAAGCATGAAGTTGTTATCTCTGGGAAGCTTGATGATTCTATTTTTATTTCTCATCTGACTTTGCTCCCTATAGAGTAGGTTGTTAGATCAGTAATGATGGTCTCCTGAGAGCTCTGCTCTTGAGAAACTCAACACAACTCCTTTGGTCATTGCCTGTCACTCTTCACGTAGCTGACTGGTGTAATCTGAGCGTTGGTGAATGACTGGGGCTTTTTTGGTTGTGTTGACTGAGTCCTCCTTCCTACTTATTTTACTGGTGTGTCAGCAGGGAACCTTGCTCGTGGGAAGCCTCTAATCCCTTTAACCACAAATTTGTTGCTCCTTTCTTATGAAGAAGCAAATCTATGGGTTTTTATTGTGGCCTCGGAGCAGCAGTAAATAATACGAAGAAGCTGGGTACGATCAACTCCACTCAGGGTTGTGCTTGGGCACTTGGTTAAACTCCTCATTTGCGGGGAAAGCTGCTGCCGCATAGGCTTCCGTAGGATAAAATCCAGGAATACTCCCACATCTACTGTCACACTAAAAATAATGAAGATCGATGAAACTTTAATTACCACGCTTCTCCATTTGGAGGGATAGCTGGAAGCCACTCTGGTGGGCAGGAAATGTCTGCTCTCCTCTCTTGAACAGAAGTAATTACTGTATAATTCTAGTAAATGGGGAGGAACAGACCTTCACCTGCCAGGCTTCAGTTATTTTTCCGCCCCCCCAACTGGCATCAGTCATCGTAAACTCCTGCAGTAAGTATGTATCCTGTTCCAAAAAGCAATTTTGGCAGATGACTGCCTGCTTTTAATGGTATATGAAGAATGATACCCTAAAATAATGGCTCTTGTATTGCATTTAAATAGCTCCTGTTTCCTTTGCAGATAGGAAGTTCTCCTGGCCTCGTCTTGTGGACTTTGGTACTGAGAACAAGCTTTTAAGGTGTAAAAATTAAATCTAAAAAAGTATTAACAATGCTATCAACAAGTCAGTGCTTCTGGAGATGGTGTCAGTTTTGAGGCTTGGCTAGTTCCTCCAGTGGGTGCCTGGGTCCTGCAGCAGTATCTCTTGAAAGAAGGAGTCTCACTCCAAGCCAGCACTGCTACATGTCTGGCTCCCGTACTGGGGGTGGGGAGAATCCTCCTTAAATCATCATCTTGAATCTTCTTGAATCCTCCTTTACTGCTTAGGCAGTAAAATACAGAATCCCTCTTTATTCCACGGCTCTGCCTCACCACTGAGTCTTTCAGCTTTGGAAAATGCTCTAGCAGAAGAAAAAGTTTTATATTCTGTAGAAATTATGCTTGGTTTAGAAAAGTTTTAGTTGAATTGTACTTGATTCATTGGGTTTGTAGCACCGGACAGAAAATCTAACTGATCCGTTAGATCAGCAGCAAAACATTTATTATGAGAAGTAAAAAAGCATCTTTTTACATTCCTGTTTTTGTTTGAGTATGTTCCCAAAAATCATTAGTTCCTTGGTTTTGCCAAATTCTTCTAGGAAGTTCCATCCCTGAAAAATTATTCATGGTAATACCAGCCTTGTTTGGGTGTTCTCTGCAGCATCATCTGAGACTAATTGCTGCTAAATCAGAGAAGAATTCGAGGCTCTGAGGCATTTTCTTAGAAATGTGCGTGCTGTTCCGCAACACTCACAGGTTTTTTCCTTCCAGTCCTCCTAAATTGAACGTGTGTGTGGGTCTGTGCACTGCCTGAAGGTGTCTTGTCTGACCATTCATAAAAATGTTTGCCTGCTGTAAAGCATAAAGGGAACCTTGATAGACGTTCTCACAGCTCCTACCACTATGTTGGGGAAGAGAAGGTGGGGGGAAGGCTAAAAACTGTAGTAGTCCCAGAATGAAAACAGACTGCCAGGCTTCTCTTTAGAGTCTCAAACAGCTGGGAGTCCCGCACAGTTGCTATTGAGAATTAATAGCTTAATATGATCTGTTAATGATCAGCTCTTTCCTGACAAGCATTCTGAAGTGACTGGCATGCCCATCTCCCTTTGTATCCCTGACATACCTTTCAAAGAGGAGCTAGCTCTGTGTTTGCATTATTCTTCCCTAAACCTGTTTCCCAAACTATTTTGCAGTCCCCATTGTATAAACTGCAGGAGGCCGTGCAGTTGCAGTGTGTCCAACTCGGTAATGCCCAGTATCCCTCCTCTTTAAAAGAAATCAGTTGCTAATGAAAATTTAAAAGGAGATAGTAGAACAAGGGTATTCCAATTAGTATTTCCAGTGTTTGAATTTGTGGTGGCTGTTTCCCAGAATCGGAAACAAGAATTTAATTCTTTCCTGAGCTTTGTGGTGTCACTAAAATCTTCTGAAAAACTATAGGTAGCCTTAGGACAGTGAATCTGGTGGAACCCAGTCAGTTTCTGTGGTGGCATGAGTGTAAAATGTTCTTACTTGGTGCTGCTGAAGAGAAAGGGTAAAAAAATCAGTGTCTCACTGTGACCTTTTTCCCTAGAATGACAGCTTCTCTTGCAGTCACAATTGGTATCTGCTTTATACAGTAATATAAAGCTTAATGTAGACTGCTGTTACTTTTAAAAGGTCGACAGTAGCTTCATGATAATGCATTTTGGTTTTTTTAGGAAATCTGCATGCGGCTCGGGTGACATTGATTTAATGTTGGAAAGCAAAGTTCTGTTGAAAGGCATCTTGGTGTATGTAAGAAAACCTGTTCTCAGTACTGGTTGTTTCTGTGATCACCCCTAAACTTGGAGCTGCTCTGAAGAAAATTTAAAGTGTGTGCAGCTTATGCTTAGAAGCCAGAATTTACAGCAAGGTTGTTCAGGGAGGTTCAGTGTTGCACTTCTGGCTCCTGTGCAGGTTGTTGCTCTTTGTTGCAGAGTTAGATACCAGCTTGAGGGCTCAACCCTCTGTATTTTTCTTTCCTTCCTCTCTTCCTTTTCTGTCTTGGGCACATGCTGACAACAGTAGTTGGCTGTGACCTGAAGCATCAGTCCAGTTCCGGGCATAGCAGGAAAATGTCAGCTTTATAATGACAACACTTCTTACCCTTCACAAGCCAGAGCAGAAAAGGTGGTGATGTGGTTGGAGTGATTTTAGTTCTGTCTCTCTTGTCCCGGTTCCAGTGACCCAGCATCCACGCAGGGGAAATACTATATTTTTGGCAGGTCTCACAGGGATTCGATTTGGGTGGATAGTTGCCTCTGGAATACAAGCTAGGTGTCAGTATCCTTTTTTACTGGGATACAGGTGGCAATGATACACAGCTCCAAGGGGTTGGGCTGTTTTGACAGGAATTACCAGAAATTGCTAAGCTGTTTTAACTTCTGCTATCACTCTTTTCTCATGTTAATAGCTTAGAGTAAAGAGGTATCTGTGACCACTGCTAGTGTGTGGGAACTACTTTTCGAGCTTAAATCTGGCCCTAAAGCTGTTAACTGGAATCCCAAATTTAGAAGAATATTCCTCCATGTGCCAGTCAGACCAACCTGCTTTCTAGATAGGATAAAAGGCTACAAGAAGCAGCTTCAGGATGCTGCTCACACTGTTGCTCATCCCCTGACGAGGAGAGCAGTGGCCATGTTAGGAAGGAGAGCAAGCTGAATCTGGAAAATTCCATATTTACTGTTTGGGGGAGGATCAGGGCAGTTCCCTACTTCTTCCAAACCACTGTGTGCTCGTGACATGTTATGTTGTAGAGCTGCCAGCCTGCCTTTCTGCTCTATTTTTAAATGTTTTCCTAAACCCACTTTATTTAGCAAAGAATATAAAAACCTACTGTACCTGCTTATTCCATAATGTGTTTCAGTGCACCAAAAGGTTTACCCAGAATTGTTCAAAAGTGACAGCTGGGGAATGCCTGGAGGGATGACATTGTCACCAGGGTGACACGGGATGTGCTGTGGGTGTTTTTTTAGTTAGACTGAGTCTCTCTGTAACCTGGGGGTCTTCAGAAAGGCAGGAGACTTGAAGAGAAAGTGTCATCCTGGTTAAACCGTATGGGAAGGCAGGTTTATTGTCTCACTTGTGATGGTCTTTATTGTGTTCCTCCTGGTCAGGATCTCTGAACTTCAGAAGGCAGTTTTCCAGGGGGTTGTGGCTTGTGTAATGATTATAAATACAGTTTAAAATGTAGTTTATGCAGTAGTCTTGGTGTACACGTGTCCATCCTTCGTGTAGGATGGAAAGGCATCCTTGTGCTGCAGTTGATTTTTCTCTAAAATTATTCTTGCTGGTGTACCACTGGTGTACCACAGGTGATCCTTTTTCTCCCCGTTATTTATGTGTGTTCCCATCAGTATGGGCTTCCCTGAAGTCAACTTGCTTGTTTTGCTTTCTCGTTCTCTCAGGACTTGTTATAAAGTTGTTAGGGATTTCCCTGGTGCCTTGTATAGTTTCTTTCTATAAAATGTGAGCACTAACACTGGAGAAGCAGCAGTCCTTACATTCCTCTGTAGTTCTCTGCTGCAATGTCACTGCGGAATTGAAAGGTTAGAGTTAAGTTCCCAGTTCTTTCTCAGGCCTGGCCTTCTTGGACCTGAAAGCAGGTTTGCTGACTGGGTTGGGGGCTCCTCTTTAAACAGTTGATGGATAAGCTCAGAAGGGAAAAGACTAGCACTCCTGCTTAAAAGAAATGAGAGAAAATAAGGAAATCTGTACTTGAATTTTTTTTTTTGAAAGGTGAGAATATAGTAAAATTATTCTTACAGCTTAACAGAAATATAAGGAAATTATCTTTTAAATAGGTTATAAATTATAGATATATATGGTTCTTACCTTAACGTCAGATTTACGGCATGGCTTTCCACTGGAAATTTGTGTGTGTAATATAATGTATATACTGAAGTTTTGATTTGAACCTGAATAACCTGTATTGTTTGATCATGTGTGGGTATTAAAATGGTTTACAGTAAGTAGTTATCAATCATAATAAGCAACATACGTTGACACTCAGTTGTAACTCTGGAGGCTCAGCGCCCACAGCAGTGTTCTGATTTAAGGAACCTGCTGCAGCTAAATTGAGCACATATACACAATTGGCTGAATTTAATTGCCTGGCTGTTTACTGTTGGGTTTCGTGGTACCACATGAGCTCTGAGCCTCTGAAAAATGAGGTGTCCAAAGTTTTCAGCTGTTTGTCTGTCAGATGTGGTGAGGTGACGTGTAGAAGGCCTTTAGAGAAAAGACTGAGAAGAAAAAAGAGTTTTAAATCGCTCCAGGGAGAGCTTCAGAAAAACAAAACCCAAACCAGCGCTCTGCTCTTTTCAAAGCGGAGGATGCAGGCAGAGCTGCATGACTCTCATTAAGTTCATCTGAGTCGTGCAGCTCAAGCCCCATGCAATGTTTTGAAAATGTAGGAAATAAAAATGGTCTTAAACTAGACATCTGGGCTTCTATCCAGTTTTCCAGTGAAAACGACTGATGCATGCTGTTAATAAAGCAGCATCCATGGGCTAAATTATTAAACTATAGAGCTCTCTGCAGAAGGCTTATAAGTCAGTTTTACTTAAAAAAACAGAACAAAGCACAAACAAAGCCAAAAACTTCTGTGCACTCTTCAGCAGCCATTGCTAACCACAAGGCTCTTTTCGAGTGTGTTAACCTTCCTCCCACACCCAGTTTTTCAGTTGTCTCTTTCCCCCTGGAGTTCTCACAAGGTGCCCATCTGAAGTCCATGTCCTGCTTCCAGTTTTTCATAGCAGAGAGAAAGCGCATTCTCTTTGCTGGTTCTTGTGTCTCAGGTGAGGTTCGATAGTGCCAGTGCCAGGATGGGGAACACACACCTTTTCAGAGGTGGAGATATTTTGGTGGGTCTCTGCATTTTGATGCTTAGAAAGTTGATGTTAGTAACTCTTTGAAAGTTTTAATATTAAAAATTTCTCATTAGTGAGGAAGATGATCTGATTAACTCCTGCTGTAGATGAAGGTCTTTGAGGTTTGGTTTTGCCTTCAAATACAGACAGCTATGCTGTGTGTAACTAAGAGGTTATTTTTAGGATTCCAGAAATGTAACTCAGTCATTAGTATACCATAGTCTTATGTATGTTACTATTGCCTAAGTGTTTTCAGTTTAACAAGGGTTCTGTTTGCCTTAATCTCATAGAAGTGTGAGTGTGGAGGTTTGGCAAACTTCAACAGGGAGGAATTGCTAAGAATGTAATAGATAAAATGCTACTCACCTGTTTTTACACAGCTGCCTTCTGTGGGTTTTGGGGACACTGTGATCTAACAGCTTGCCTGTGGTACCTGTAATTTTGCAAAGCTGGTGCCAATGCAAGTAGAGCAAGCTACAAGAATATCTCTGTAATGGCCATGGGCAAGCAGGAGCACTCTCAGCCATGAGAAATATCTTGCAGTATTCTTTTCTGACATCCTTCCATGTAGTTTTGCTGTGTAGTGTTGTGGGGTTTTTTTAAACTAGCCAAGGTATAAAGGTACATTTTTGCAGCATTGGATTTGCTTCAAGATACGTGGTTCATCTTTGTAAGACATTGGGAGCTGCTGGTTCTGACCCTGAGTCCAGTGCTGGGTTGGGTTGTACCAGAACTTGATGGTTTCTGCTCTACTAGTAATAACTTTGAGAGGTTTTTAAATTTCCATACAGGGCAAAACAACTTTTCCATGAGCTACATGTTATCTGAGAGGCCTTGACATTGAAAGCAATTAAAAACTGTAACTACCAATTTATTTTTTTTAATCTTCTATTAAATTTTGGAGAAAATTAACACAGCAGTTCTGTGTAGTTTGTTTTAAAGATGATTTAACCTGCAGATTTATCTGTAAGAATGAATCTGAGTTGATTTTACAGTTCTGTGGTATGCATATGTATGAAACTAATGTTGGCTGTGCAGGTGCTTTGGGTTTTGTTTTTAATCATAGGAAATTCACAGTTCCCAATGCTCTAAAGTAGGCCAATAAACTCCTATCTTCAGAGAAGTGCTCTGTTACTCTTTTCCAATCGTAGCACCCTGGCAACTCCTCCTTTCCTTAAATATCTGGTTGCATCTCTAATACCGGGCAGAAGAAAAAAAGCTTTTATAGAATACAACCACCTGCTTCCTCATGTGCTCCATCTCTCAGTGTCTGAGCTTGAAGTCTGGAAACATGTAAAATGGTTCCAGGGGCAGGCCAGTGATTTCAGCTGAAGGTTGAAATAACTTGTGCTCTATTTTAACAGCATGAAAAATATTTTGACCCCCCAAAGAGGGCATGTTGATGTTAGGGTAATTGAGATTATTAAAATCCAGCTGCTGTAGCTTTTACTTCAGAAAATATTTCCTAACTTGTCAAATCATCTTCCCTTCAAGAAGGAAATAGTCAGAAGTCTTCAATTAGGACATAGCAGTATCTGAGCAAAAGGAACATCTGTTGATGCTAGAACCTGGTACTCGTAAGACGAGGTAGAGAATAGCTCCCTGGGAAGGGCTGAAGGTGCCAAGGACCAAATGTTTGTGTATCATCCCCTTGGAAGGGTGTCACAGCATGGTGCAGACCAGAAATTAACTGTTGTCACACACAGAGTGCTTCAGGGATGG